>MCJB01027432.1:0-110100 GCA_002018475.1 Nicotiana obtusifolia
CTAGAGTGACCTGTGATAGAAATCTTGTTGAGGGATGATACTGGTGGTCTTGTTGGTATTGAAATTTTTCTACACCCACTGGGAAGTGGATTCCTTTGTGATTGCTGTCCTTGTTTCTGTATGGTGATGCATTCCTTCAGCTATTGCTTCTTTTTTGTTGTCTGCAGTTGTTTGCTTATTTGCTTTGTTATTCAAGACTGTGACTGCTGGTAAGTGGTGCATATTTGCTGCAGAGCATGAGGGCTCTTCTACTAAGTGTGGTACTGGGCTTGTGTTGTGAGTGTTCTTCTGGGCAGTTGCTTCCTTCATCCCTAGCTGTTGGATGTTTATGTTGTCACTGCTTATCTCTAAGTTCAGCATGTTAAATTTGTTGGATGTTTGTGTCTGTTGAGTAGTCTTGTCGAGTGCTATCATTTCCTGTCCTGTTTTGAGCTTAGCTTGCTTATGTGCCCGGTTGTCCTTGACTTCCTTCCATTGAGGGCCTGCATTGCCCACTACCTTGCCACTTGACAATATCATAGAGGAGCCTTTTCCATCCCCTGCTGTTTATTGAGTTCCACTGTGCTTGTTTTACCACTCTTTTGCTCTGTTTATTGTGAAGTTAGCAATTCTGGATGCAGCTTCCAGCATTCCAACATGTCATGACCTTTTCGTTTGCATTGCTCACAGTACTTGGGAATAAAGTCGTACTGAATTTTAACCCATTCTGTTCTGACAGATCCTGTTGCTTCATTTTCAATGTCCATGCGAACTTTTTTGGGCAAGTCAGCTAGTAAATCCACGAGCACCTTGACTCTTACGCAGCTTGGGCGGGTCTTATTGGTTGTGGCAGTGTTTAAGTGAAGAGGTTTCCCAACAGCAGAGGCTAGAGAGAACAGACACTCTTTGACGTAGTATGTGGGAAGTAGGTTTGGGAATGATATCCAAGCCATCGCTTTTGATGTTTCTTTTTCTTCCTTGAACTTGGCATTATAAATCAAAGTCCTCATCTGATACTAAAATCCGTCTTTTTCTTTCAGCTAATAGACTGCTTTGGAGGTAAAGTTGATGAAATCTTGCCAAAGTGTCAGGCGAATGAGTGCATGTCTGTCCCTGAGAAGTCCGATTTTGCAATCACCTTTAATTCCACATTGCGCAGGGATTATTCTTTGGAGTTCTTGAATATCTATCCATCCGTATGAGAACTTGCCGATTACTGCATATTGGAGCCCTTCGATTTGGTTCATTCTGTCGACCTCAGCTTCCGTAAACTTGACAAATGGTTGTCCCTGCAAAAAAGAAGCTTTTTTTAGGGGTATTGGTTCGATTGTGGTTGTTGATTTAGGGTTCGTGATGTTCGAATTTAGGGTTGATGGTTTGAGAAGGTGGCTGTAATCTAGGGGGTGTGGGTTGCTAGGTTTTGTTGAGAGCGGTTGGGGAGTCGAAGACGAGGGGTCGCCAGCCGATGTATCGCCGGCCGGCGTAGCCATCGCCATTAGCGATGAGCTTCAAGCTCGATCTCTCTTTCTCTCTCTTATCGCCGGACCTTCTCTCTCTTCTCTCACTATGCGAAAATTATTTTTTCCCTAATCTGGCAATATGAGTTTAATTATCATCTCTTCTTCTATTTCTTCCATTTTAAGCATGAGTAGCTAGATTTTTACTAGGGTTGTGACCCAACCCTAGTGTGGAAACTTAATGGGTGTTTAATTTAATGCTTGTTTATGGTTGGGCATTTAATTTAGCCTTTTTCTTGCTTTTATTTGTGAAATTAATGGTTGCAAATATTAGTTCATGCCTATTTGACTTGGTCTCTATTTGAGAAAGAGAGACTTAGTCTAGGAAAACTTGGCTAACAAAAAATCAGGTCAATCGAGAGATTGATAATCCCAATTAAAGGGTTCAACCTAGAGATAGTAATAACCCGACTTGAGCTTTTTATCAACCGTTTTTTTCAATACCCATTTGGACTTGAGAAATCCAAGTTAGGTAAAATCACTCTCTGGCCGAGAGGTATTGAGTGGGTAATTGAGTGTTGATAGCTATAATACACCCCGACCAATAAAACAAGCTTTAAAGTTTATATCCCATTAGGCAAACACCTAGGTGAAGGTCATAGCCCTAGGCTTTTTACAACATTTGAAAAACAACAAAAATAATTTCCTAGTTCTATCTCTTAAATTGCAATCGTAGTTTAGATTACACTTTAAAACAACCCAATTTTGTGGAAGTGCAATATACAAACTCACACGCTACGATATATACTACTAACTCCCACTCATATAGCTCCATGTGGAATTCGACCCCGACTCTTGTTGGGTATTATTATTGCATCGACCATTTTCATAACCTCGAATTGAGGAGTGAAATTGGACGAGATCAATTTTTGGCGCCGTTGCCGGGGCTTAAAAAAATTGGTGTTAGCTATATATTTAGGTGTGCTTTTGGGAGTCTTCTTTTCCTTCCTTGTTACTAACGTGTGAGTATTATAGGTGCAACATGGCAAACTACGAGCTTAGAAACGTATCTTTGGGGGATGTGGACGTTGAGGATGATCAAATGGATGAGGTCCCTCTTGAACCTCAAGCCAATAGACAAGGCCGAGCACCTCAAGACAATGTTCCGGCTCCACCCCCACCTCCACCACGAGCGGCTCCACACCGGGTGTTGCCAAATGAAGGGTGGTGCACCGGGTCAAAATACATATAAACACTTGAAAGGGTTGGTAGATACGTGTTGGGGGAGTAAACAAACTAATGTCTCCGAGGATACTTTGAGACTAAGGCTTTTTCCCTTCTCTCTACGGGGGAAAGCTTCAAACTGGTTGGAACGTTTTCCGAATCATTCCATACATACTTGAGATGAAATAGCGGGGAAATTTATTTCTAAGTACTTCTCTCCTGAGAAAATGGCTATTCTTTGGGATGAAATTCTAGCATTCAAGCAAGATCCCAATGAACCACTACGCGAGATATAGGAAAGGTATAGAATAATGGTGAAAGAGTGCCCCAACAACGATAAGATGGAGAACATGATTCAACAAACTGTCTATCGGGGGATCAATACCACCAACCAATGTGTAGTGAATCAACTTGTCAGTGGAAACTTCATGACTACGGCTTATGCGGAGGCGTGTGATATTTTGGATGAGATGGCAGATACTTCATCGGCATGGCAATCTAGAGCCAATGTTCCACAAGGTGATCGCAGTGTGATTCTTCTTCATAAAGAGTTACATGACCATGGACAAGCCATAGCCGAGTTAACGACCACCATGAATCAATTGGCAAAGGCTCAACTTCAACAAGTGAAACACCCGAGGCAAGTCAATGCAATGGAGGGAGTAAATATGATGGTGAACAAGAGAAGAACAAGAAGTCCACAAGTCCAACAAAGAGTGGACAATTTTGCGCAAGATGATAGTGGATTTGATCAAGATGATTTCTATAATGATCAAGAAGAAGAGGTCCAATATGTGAACAAATTTCAAGGGCAAGGAAACAACTTCCAAGGCCCTAGTCAACAACAATTTAGACTTTCAAATAATCAAGGCAATTGGAATTCTTACAATCAAAGCAATTAGAATAACAACAACAATCAAGGCAATTAGAGTGGAAGCAATAATCAAGGGAATTGGCATAAAAATAATAACCAAGGAAATTGGGGAGGCAACAATCAAGGTGGATGGAAAAACAATCAAGGAAATTGAGGGTCGGGTTTACAAAGGCCCCCGATGTATCAACAACCGAGCAACCCACCTCCTTATCTTTCCCATGGTCCTAGTTCTTCCAACAATAAAATGGGCCGTATTGAGAACGTGTTCAAGCAAATGATGGTGAAGAATGTCGATTCTGATGCGCAACTTGCTTCACACAACACATCGATCCGCAATCTAGAGGTGCAAATGGGTCAAATCTCTCAAGCTTTAAATTCTCGTCCTAAGGGGGCACTACCAAGTGATATAGTGGTGAATCCAAAGGGTGGGAACAATACGGGGCATGCCATGGCCGTTACTACAAGAAGTGGAAGAGGTGGGAAGGCACTCACCTCAAGTCAAAGGAAACTTGTGGATGATGAGCAAGTGGTAGAAGAAGAGGAGGTCCCGACCAATGTAGTGCAAGCAAATGATGAAGTGCGGATTGATATTAATGACACAGTAGAAGAGACTCAAGAGGACGTGAACCTGTCTAGGGATCATGTGATTGACGTACTGGAACAGGTAGTGCAAACGGCTAAGGCACCATTGCCTAAGTCACCTCCTCCCTATCCTCAAAGGCTTGCCAAGAAAAATGACGAGAATCAATTCAAAAAGTTCATTTATATGATGAAGAGTCTCTCGATACATGTGCCATTAGTTGAAGCCTTAGAGAAAATGCCCAGATACGCAAAGTTTATGAAGGACTTGGTGACAAAGAAGCGGTCAATGAATTTTGAAACTATCAAATTCACTCACCAAGTGAGTGAAATTGTGCATTCGATGGCTCCTAAGTTGGAAGATCCCGGTGCTTTCACAATCCCTTGCAACATTGGAAGTTCCGAGTTTGCCAAAGCTCTTTGTGATCTTGGGGCGAGTATCAATTTGACGCCCTATTCCATTTTCAAGACCCTGGGAATTGGAAACCAAGACCCACATCTCTGAGATTACAAACGGCCGGTCGTACAATGAAGAGACCGTTGGGGGTGATTGAAGATGTATTGGTTCATGTTGATAAGTTCATTCTCCTAGCAGATTTTGTTTTCTTGATTGTGAAGTGGACTATGAGGTGCCGATTATTCTTGGTAGACCTTTCCTTGCTATGGGTAAGGCTCTTGTTGATGTGGAGTTCGGAGAACTCACTTTTCGGGTGGTGATAAAAAGGTGATGTTCCATGTGTGTAAATCAATGAGGCAACCGAATAGCATGAAGTGTGTTCTTTGGTGGACTTGGTGACCGGTGTGATTATTGATGATGCAAGTTCCGCGATTAATGTGGGTGATATGCTGGAGGCCGTCTTGCTCAATTTTGATGATGACGAGATGGATGGCTTCATGGAATGTGTTAATTCTTTGCAAGGAATGGGGTCGTACAACTATGCACCCCCCGAAACTTTCCTTGAATCTTAAGAATAGGAAAACTCCTCCTACAAAGCCTTAAATTGAAGAGCCTCCAATCTTGGAGTTAAAGCCATTGCCTCCACATCTCAGGTACAAATTCCTTGGCCCTTGTTCTATGTTACCGGTTATTCTTTCCTCTTGCTTGACTAACGTGCAGGTTGACTCTACAATGGCGATGCTCCATAAAAGGAAGAAAGCTATTGGGTGGACTTTGGTGGATATTTGGGGAATAAGCCCTGCATTTTGCATGCACAAGATTAACATGGAGGAAGATGCCAAACCCTCCATTGAACATCAAAGGAGACTCAATGAAGCCATGCAAAACGTGGTCAAAAAGGAGATTATCAAATGGTTGGATGCGGGGGTGGTCTACCCTATTTCGACAATTCGTGAACTTCTTCGGTGCAATGTGTCCCAAAAAAGAGGGGCATAACAGTGGTCACCAAAAAAATTGGATTTAAAGGCTTGTTCAAAAGAAAAAAAGACGTGGGTGGCATTATGACTGGGGTGTCAGTTAGAAAGGTTCTTACAATGTTCGTTCAATCAAGCAGCATTCTTTTTTTCTTAACTTAAGGAGAGGGAAGAGGGCTTTCTAAGAAGGGCTTGGGACCTATGAATGATAAGAATGAGTTGATTCCCACAAGAACGATGATCGGTGGAGAGCGTGTATGGAATATCGGAAGCTAAATAAAGTCATGAGAAAAGACCGTTTTTCACTTCCCTTCCTTGACCAAATGCTTGATAGGTTGGCCGGCCGTGCTTTCTATTGCTTTCTAGATGGATATTCGGGCTACAACCAAATCCTTATTGCCCTGGAAGATCAAGAGAAAACAACTTTCACTTGTCCCTATGGCACTTTTGCTTTCAAGCAGATGCCATGTGACTTATGCAATGCACCTGCAACGTTTCAACGGGGTATGATGGCGATCTTTACGGATATGGTAGAGGAATACCTTGAAGTCTTCATGGATGACTTTTCGGTAGTCGGGAATTCCTTTGATGATTGCTTGGCAAATTATAGAGTATTGGCAAGGAGTGAAGAAACAAACTTGGTGCTAAATTGGGAGAAATGCCATTTCATGGTCGAGAAAGGCATTGTCCTTGGCCACAAAATTTCAAAGAATGGCATATAGGTCGACAAGGCGAAGATAGAGGTGATTTCTAAACTTCCACCTCCAACTTCAGTGAAAGGCGTGAGAAGTTTCTTAGGTCACGCGGGGTTCTACCGATGCTTCATAAAGGATTTTTCTAAAGTGGTGAACCCATTGTGCAAGCTCTTAGAGAAATATGCTAAGTTTCACTTCAATGATGATTGCATGAGAGCTTTTGAATTGCTAAAGTTCAAGTTGACAACAACTCCCATTATCACCGCTCCTAATTGGTGTATTCCTTTTGAGCTCATGTGTGATGCTAGTGATGTAGTGGTTGGAGCAGTTTTAGGGCAATGTATCAACAAGATTTTTCATCTTGTCTACTACACTAGTAAAACCATGAATGATGCCCAAGTCCATTACACCGTTACAGAAAAAGAGCTCCTTGCCATTGTGTTTGCAATTGAGAAGTTTCATCCGTACTTGATAGGTGCAAAGGTTATTGTTCATACGGACCATGCGACACTTCTCTATCTTATGAGCAAGAAAGATTCAAAATCTAGGCTGATGAGATGGGTGCTATTGTTGCAAGAGTTTGATATTGATATACAAGATCGAAAAGGGAGTGAAAATCAAGTGGCGGACCACTTGTCTCATTTGGAGGAGGAGGGGAGGTCACATAATGGCCTTGACATCAATGACTCCTTCCTCGATGAGCAAATCTTAGCTATTTCAATGAAGGAGGTGCCACGGTTCGCCGATCTAGCAAACTTTCTTATGTGTGAAATCATCCCGGATGAGTTTCTCTTTAAATCAAAGGAAGAAGCTCAAACGGGATTGTCAAGATTATTATTGGGACAAGCCTTACCTCTTCAAGATTTGCACAGATGGGGGTAATTAGAAGATGTGTACCGGATGAAGAGCAAATTGTTATTCTTGAGGCTTTCCATTCTTCGCCTTATGTGGTCACTATGGCGGAGCAAGAATGGCGGCCAAAGTGCTAAGTTGTGGTTTCTATTGGCCTACTCTTTACAAAGATGCAAGTGATATGGTGAAGCAATGTGATGAATGCCAATGGGCCGGTGGAATCTAGAAGAAGAATGAAATGCCTCTCACTACCATTTGAAGATTGATATCTTTAATGTGTGGGGTGTTGACTTCATGGGTCCTTTTGTGAGTTCCTATGGAAACCCCTACATCTTGGTCGTGGTTGATTATGTGTCTTAATGGGTGGAGGTCGTTGCTCTACCCAACAATGAAGCGAGGAGTGTGGTGGCGTTCTTGAAGAAGAATACCTTCACAAGATTTGGTACTCCGCGGGCTATCATAAGCGATGGGGGGTCGCATTTTTGCAACAAGGATTTTGACACTTTTCTTGGAAAGTATGGTGTCACTCATAATGTTACGACTCCCCATCATCCACAAGCTAGCGGTCAAGTGGAAGTCTCCAACCGGGAGATAAAGAGTATCTTGTCCAAAACAGTGAATGCTAACCGGACGAATTGGTCAAAGAAGCATGATAATGCACTATGGGCTTATTAGACTGTTTTCAAAACTTCTATCGGAATGTTTCCATACCGGTTGGTGTTTGGAAAAGCTTGTCATCTTCCAGTGGAACTTGAGCACAAAGCCATGTGGTCTTTAAAGAAATTGAATCTTGATTGGGATGCAGCCGCTAACTTACAGGTTGCACATTTGAATGAATTGGATGAGTACCGGTACCATGCATATGCAAGTTCGTCCTTGTACAAAGAGAAGATAAAGTACCTTCAGGACAAATACATCTGAAACAAGCAGTTCAAGGTGGGCGATCTTGTGTTGTTGTTCAACTCACGATTGAAGATGTTTCCCGAAAATCTGAAATCTAAATGGAGTGGTCCCTTTGAAATTGTGGGTGTGACACCTGTTGGTGCATTGGACTTGAAGAACAAAAATGATGAGGTATTCCGAGTCAATGGTCACCAGGTGAAGCATTATTTGGGACAAGCTGATGATGGCCACGTGGTGGCAGTTATTCATTTGAAGTGATGGTAATCTGCATCGTGCCGCGACATTAAATCAGGCGCTTTTTGGGAGGCAACCCATGTTTTCTTTTTCTTTATCTTTTCTCTTTTGTAGATAGGTGTTATTTTTGTGCTAACTGGATTTGAAGTGTGTTGCAAGGATGAGTGTGCTTTACAGGAACTGTGCTCAAAAAAATTGGCTAAGTGTGGAAAATGTGCAGACCGCACAATTGTGGTGCTACAATAGAAGGGAACTGCGGCCACACAATTACAGTGCGGACCGCACAAATTGAGATGGGAAATTGCAAACTCTCTGAAGTTTGGTCTGTTAGAGAAATGGCCAAAGTGCGGCCGCACAGCAAAATATGCAGTCCATACCAAAAATCTGTGGTCGCACCACAAATTCTACGGACGGTAGCTCAGCAAGGACATTTGAGCCCCCAGGTAACAGAGTGCGGACCGCAGAAGGAATTCCGCGGCCGCACTCCTCCCTTGTCCCTCAAGTCTGACCGTCCAAGTATAAATAGTAACCTTAGGGCTACTGTACATCTTTTTCCCTCTCCGAGCACTCTAAACTCTAAAACTTTGAAATCGTCTATTCAATCTACTGCCACACAAAATCCACATCTGTGATTACTCATATACATTACTTCATATCTGGTATGCTTCAATTACTCATAGAATTTTTCAATTTTTAGTTTAATTCACAAATTTTAAGGTAGTTTTAGGCCATTTGTTAATAGATTTCAATTTTACTACCATGTGGGGCTTAAACTATGTTGGGTTAATTGATAATTGCTCTATGGGGAATGGATGATATTTTTTTCATTCTTAAGTGTTCATACCATGTCGAATTTGTGCAAAATTTTGTAAACCCTAGGAGTATGATCGTTTTTGTTTGAAATTGTGCAGTCCGCAGAAGTTATAGGGTACTGTAAGTAAGGCTGAATCTGCGGCCGCACTTGAAATTGTGCGGTTCGCAAAATCCCATCGCGGCTGTAAAAAAGTGAGTGTGGCCGCAGAACAGCGTAATCTCTGTCATTAGAGAGCTGCCACTGTTAGGATATCTGATTGCGGCCGCAATGATAAAAGTGCGGACCGCACTTCAAATCTGCGGTCGTACTCAAAATTATACGGACCGCAGTTCCACATCTGTAGCTGCAAGTTCAAATTGTACGGTCGGCACATCTCAGCCTGCGACCGCACTTGTAATTGTGCGGATCGCACTTCCCCACCCTGCCAGCATGTTCTAAACGGTGTGTTTATTGTCTTTTTGCAATTGAACTACAACTGACTGCCGTTGTTTCTTATTACAAAAAATAGTTAGATCTCGAGGCCTCGGTGATACTTCAAAGGGAGGGGTGAACCTTCCAGAGGTCGAGGCAAAAGCACTTTACCCCTCGCCCTCCAAAAGATAATCACCAAGAAAGCTACAGCCGGCAGAGGAAGAAATCAAGAGCGCTCCTAATCTAGTTCAAATGCCCCATCTCGGGAAGCATCTGGGGGCGATTCAGTGCAAGAGCAGCCTGCTGTCCAATCACAGCCACAGGGAAGGTATCAACTCCCGGACGAGCCTTCCTCCTCACATAGCACCTCCGAGGGTTCGGAGAGTGCCAGTCAGGCTTCAGAGCCCTCTTCTACGCATGTCCCTGAGGCACTAGCAGCTACTATTGACGATATTCTGGATGATGGCCGAGGGGGTGATACGACAGTTGCTGACCCAGTATAATCCAGCAGTATTGAGATAGTTCCTATAGCGGAAAGGGTGGATGTGCTTCACCCAGACTATTATGGATGCCAAGGAGTATTTGGTCTGGGAGTTCTACGCCAATGTGGCACACATCAAGAAAGGGACCAAAGTGACAAAAGTAAGGAATCTGAAAGTGAGATTTGACCAGCACACACTGAACTCCTATTTGGGGTTTGAGGATATGGAGCCTGCATAGTACTTGGAGAAGCTGGCGATGGGTGATGCAGCTCGCCCAGGGCTAGTTGAGATTTTTGCAGCCCCGAGGCCACCACCACCATGGATCACTGCAGGTGTTCCTATTCAGCGGAACACCCTAAATTTTGAGGCAAAGGGATGGCAGACCTTTGTATGCAGCAGACAAGACCCGTGCTAGACTGAAACCAACCTACCTATTCCACGGGTAGTCCTAGTCGCGTTTATTATGGCCGGGTACCCGATCAATGTGGGTGTCGTGATCATGTCAGTGGTCGCCAAGCAAGCTAATACCTCCTACCCGTATCCCAACACCATCACTGAGTACCTTACAGATGCACGGATACAGCCTAGAGATTATGACACGAAGGTTCGGGTGAAGAAGCCCTTCTCTTGGTATTCTCTAATGGATGCACACAACCCAAAGAGAGAGTGTCAGCCGACTACCACCGTAGGTCAGTCTGATGAGCCATCGATGGTGAGTACAGAGACAACTGATATGCCTTCCACTTCAGCAGAGCCTTCAACCTATGCAGCTGCCATGCCTCCACCTTTAGCCTTAGTGCCTTCCACCTCGGCTTTGAAGCCGGTGCCTATTCCCTCTTCTCCACTCTATGCGCTACGAGTCTCCCAGATACTGGCGAACCTCAACCACTAGATGCAGACAGCTACTGTAAAGCTGTCTGACATATCCGGTCATGTTGCAGCACAGTCATCTATTCCGGCACCCCAGATTCCCCCCACAGTTGAAGAAACTTTGAAGAAGATCTTGGAAAATTAGAACACTATTATGGCCACTCTAGTACAGCATGGTTCCGCGATTGAAGAGCTAGCCAAGGAAGTGCAGAAGATGCGGAAGTCACAGGCCTCAAAGAAGTCAGTGGATAAGCTCTGACGACAGGTCACCAAGCTTGCAGCAGCCGGAGACATTCAATTTGATATGTTGATGGACCCGCACCGCCCAGGCCCAGATCCTACAGCACCTACAACACCAGTTGGCCAGTCTGAGGAGCCAGACATTGCTGCTGACACTGTTAAGGTAGTCCATCAGATGTTCACCAACCCAGCCACTCCCAAACTTAAGGATGATAAGATCCAATTGGATGAGGCTGAGGTCGATGCCACTACTGGTGATGCAGAGGTGGCCACAGAGCCATAGGGAGTTTTCTTCACTCTCACCCTTCTTTTACTCTTATTTTGTTAAGCATTGGGGACAATGCTTATTTTCATTCAGGGGGATGGAGTTTCTTTGACACATCTTGATGATTATGTATTTTGATAACTCTGAGATATTTGGCCTGTAATTAACTTATTACTATTTTCTTCTTCTGTCTCATTATGTATATATTCTCTCTTATCTCTCACTGTGTATATTCATTATGCTTTTAATAGTTTGCTTTGTAGCTTCTTTATCTTTGTGTTTGTTTTCTTTTTTGAATTAGTAGCTTCTTTTTTATTTAATAGATTCTTTCTATGTTTTAGTGGATTATAAGCCTTTGATTTGCTTAGTGCCACTGTTCTTTCCAAAGGTAGTTTTTGTGTGAACTGGGTAACTCTTCCCAACGATGGATGACGTGACAACCTTCTTAAGGGATTGAGTCCATTTTTGGTTAGGTAATAATATTAGTAGTAATAAATAAAGGACCTAATTGAGTCATACTCGAAGAGTCAAACATGCTTCACTTGGTACCAACACACTTAACCACGTGCTTATAGTTAAAAATAAGGTTTTTGGAAAGAAATAGCTCTAGTTAGTGACCTTGTAAGTCTTGTGTTGACTTAGATTATCATCGAGTGGTTTAATCGAACCATAGTAATTTTCAATCTTGAATATGGTCGATGTGGGCCCTCGACTCTATCCTCTTTAACAATCCAGTTGTGTGAGAGGTGAGATGTTGTTGTTGCAAGTCCAAGTACCCGTGCAAATGGCTTGAGAAGTGATTGTAGGCTCTCCTTGGCCCGCTTGAAGTTTTCAATTGCCCACCAATGTTGTTATCCCTAGTCAACCCATTTGAGCCTAAAACCTTTCTCATTTGATAACCATGTTACAAGCCTTTACCCATTTTGTCGTGACCCTCTCTTGGCACCCGAGCTTTTCTTAACACTCTTATGAAATAATTGGCTAAAAATGTAAGTTTGGAGGAGAGAAGAGGAACTTAAAAGAGGTATCAAGGCACAAAAAGAGAAAAGAAAAGAAGAGAAGGAAAGGCAAGAAAAGGAAAGAACCAAAAAAAATGCAAAAAAAAAGTGAATAAGTTGAAGAGTTGAAGGGATTCAAAAAAAAAATAATGATGCAAAACATGAAGAAATCAAAGAGAGAGAAAATGAATGTCATGATCAAGAAAAAGTGATGTTAAGTCTCTCTAGTTCCCCCAAGGAAAAGAAAATGCCTTAAAGAGTTGGCAAAGCATGAGCCGAGAAAAGAAAATAGAGTGCTTAAGGATAGATGAACCCGTTCTATCATAGCATATCCAACCTTAGTCCAAAAGCCTTCATTGCATTCCGAAAAAGACCTACGTGATTTCAAGCCGAATGAGCTTACATTAATGGTGATCTACATGAGGGGCAAGTCTATGGTACTTAAAGCCGTACTTGCGGCATTTTTTTGAGAGAGATGAGTGAATATTTCGTAAATCTTTGGATTGAGTGCTAAATTCTTAAGTGAGATAGGCAAACGGAGAGTAGAGGAGGAGGAGTTTGGGATCCAAAATGACCTACATAAAAGAGCAAGCTTCTCCTTGATGAATAAAGTCAGCTCTTGATGCTCAAGTGTCACATTAGAACTATTTGTGCTTAAAAGTTTAACTTGTTGCCTTGTTGATAATTCATAAGTGGTATGGGTAGTTGTTGGTCCTAATTAATGTGTGAATGACTCACTTTGATTTGTTGAATGGCTCTTAACTTTTGGAGATGAGAACCACTTTATTTATTTAAGGACAAGCAAAAGCTTAAGTTTGGGGGAGTTGATAAGTGGGGATTTTGACTACTTATTAGCGCCTTTTAGCTGTCGTTTTAGTCCAAAAGCGTTTAATTGCCTTCCCGAAAACTGATGAAATGTGCTTAATTACAAGAATACAGGAAGATGAACTCCCGAGATGAAATCCAACTCAAGAAGGAGTAATCTGAACTCAACGACAAAAAAGGCACAAAAGCTCAATTGTGCGGATCGCATAATCTCATCTGCGGCCGCAAGTTATGAAGGAATTTCCATCAGAGACTGGTGTAAGCTGAGCCAGAAGCAAAGTTTAGAGAATATGCATTCCAAGTCTCCCAGAAGTGCGGACCTCACAATAATTGTGGGGCCGCAGAAGAAGAACTATGCGGCTGCAGATACAATTGTGTGGACCGCAGAAGAGCAAGTTGCGGCCGTAGTTACAATTCTGGGACCGTAGAAAGAGTGCATCGTGGCCGCGGTTCAGAATTATACGGCCGCAGGCTTCCAATCCTGTCAAGCTGTAGAAAAGTGCGGACCGCACATGGAATCGTGAGGCCGCAGAACCTCCGAAAGGTCATTTTTGTCCAAAATTTCCAGCCCTATATAAATAGACAAGTTTCACATTTTTGGGTCAACTTTTGACATCAGTTGCTACAGTAGTCGTTTTCTTTTATTCTTTTTAGTAGTCTTTCATATTTTGAGCTATTTTAACTTAGATTTTATCATTTTAATCTAGCAATATGAGTTTAATTATCATCTCTTCTTCTATTTCTTCCATTTTAAGCATGAGTAGCTAGATTTTCACTAGGGTTGTGACTCAACCCTAGTGTGTAAACTTAATGGGTGTTTAATTTAATGCTTGTTTATGGCTGGGCGTTTATTATTTAGCCTTGTTCTTGCTTTTATTTGTGGAGTTAGTGGTTGCAAATATTAGTTCATGCCTATTTGACTTGGTCTCTACTTGAGAAAGAGAGACTTAGTCTAGGAAAACTTGGCCAACAAGAAATTGGGTCAATCGAAAGATTGATAATCCCAATTAAAGGGTTCAACCTGGAGATAGTAATAATCCAACTTGAGCTTTTTATTAACCGTTTTGTTCAATACCCATTTGGACTTAAGAAATCCAAATTGGGCAAAATCATTCTCCGACCGAGAGGTGTTGAATGGGTAATTGAGTGTTGATAGCTATAATACACCCCGACCAATAAAACAAGCTTAAAAGTTTATATCCCATTAGGCAAACACCTAGGTGAAGGTCATAGCCCTAGGCTTTTTACAACATTTGAAAAGCAACAAAGACAATTTCCTAGTTCTATTTCTTAAATTGCAATCGTAGTTTAGATTAGACTTTAAAACAACCCAATTTTGCGGAAGTGCAACATTAGATATACAAACTCACACGCTACAATATATACTACTAACTCCCACTCATATAGCTCCCTGCGGAATTCGACCCCGATTCTTGTTGGGTATATTATTGCATCGACCGTTTTCATAACCTCGAATTGAGGAGATAAATTGAACGAGATCACCCTCCTCGTCTATCTCGCCGTATCTGAAGTAGCTGCGAGCGCAGTCTTAGTCCAAGAAAATAAAGGTACGCAATCTCCCATCTATTACATTAGCAAGACACTAGTCGACGTTGAGACCAGGTACCCCCATCTTGAAAAACTGGCTATGGCCTTAGTCGTAGCTTCAAGAAAGCTTAGGCCGTATTTCCTATGCCATCCCATCTCGATCATCAAAAATTTCCCCTTAAGAAGCATTTTACACAAACCCGAACTATCGAGCAGATTGGCCAAATGGGCCATCGAACTAAGCGAGCACGATATTACCTATCAACCACGAACGGTGATAAAATCACAGATCCTCGCCGACTTTGTCGCCGACTTCAGTGCATAAATAATGCCCGCGAAAAGGAAGCCGTCCACGCTTCTTCCCAAACACAAGACCTCTGGGTCCTCTACACCGACGGCGCATCCAACGCGTCGAAGGTTGGGACTCGTACTCAAAGTTCCAACAGGCGAAGTGATTTGCCAGTCCATAAGGTTCCCGGACATGAATAACAATGAGGCTGAGTATGAGGCCGTAATTCCATGATTAAGACTAGCACTCAAATACGGGGTGAAGCGGCTAAGGTTGCGCTGCTATTCTAAGCTCGTGATCAACCAAGCCACAGGGGCTTTCCAAATCAAGGAGTAGAGGTTACAAAAAAACCATACCGAAATCTGCAAACTACTACCCGAGTTCGATAAATGTCTGCTTGACCAGATTCCCCGAGCACAAAATATCGAAGCGGACGGGCTAGCCAAATTAGCAGCATCCACCAAAAACATTACAACCGGAGACCAAAATATGGTCCACCTCCTCAACTCGTCGATAGACCAAATCGAGGTAAGAACCATAAACCTGACTTAGGACTGGCTCAACCATATTATTACATATTTGCAGGACAGCGTACTCCCCAACGATAAAAAAGAGCTTGGAGCGCAAAACACATACTAAAATATGATCGCTAGTCAAATATCGTAAATTATAATATCATATCCGCAGGGATTGGAGTTACACAGTATTATTGTAGTTTGTAGCCTATCCAGGATGATCAACAATGGAGATTTATGTGATTTAAACTAAAATTAACTAAGAGTCTAAACTATCGACTAATGACAATCAACGTAAGTATCAAGCAAAGGAAGTTATCAATTGGGAGAAGATAGGGTTGATAAGATAGGTGCAAGATAAATGTTTGGGATTTAACTCTAGATAATTCACTTCTAATGTTCAAGCGAGTCTCGCAAATTCACTTGGTTATTAGTTCAATTTATTAGTAGAAACTCCTCTATTGATTAAGTCTCAACCTCACACGATGAACCAATTTTAAGCACGTGATGATATGCAAGAATTCGTAGTGGATTGGTCTTTAGGAGAACCTCTCTCGATTATCATCCTAACTGAGTTTAATCAGCAATTCAACTAGCCACTTCCGATTACTAAGAAGACTTGATGACTTCAACCAACAAAATATAATGCAACAATATTACAAGTTATGCCTCTCTCGATTACAAGAACAAGTGAATATAGATACAACAGATAAAACATCCAAAACGATTCAACGCATAAAAACTAGAGTTAATTATCCATAAACAAGTATCAAGAAACCAAATCTATCAAACCCTAAAAGAGAACAACTCCATGGATATGGAGTAATTCATCACAAATATAAAGAAAAACATAAAACGATCCAAACTCTTGACTTGAGTGAGGATTGAAACGAAAATACCTTTTCCTACACGAATTTGGAAAATACTCTGTAAAAAATGCACAGGCATAGGGCAACGAGCCATGCCGGGCGGTTGTGGGGAAATCCAGAGAGCTTGTAATTTGACAGGAGCACAAAAATGTGCAGCCACGGCGCCCTACACGCCACTCCACGCGCCGCGACTGTGCAAGTTTCTCAGAGTATGGATGTTTCCTGTTTTTAGCTATCCTGACGTGGTTCTCGACCCTGGAACGTGATCCCGAATTATTGCCTTGGGCTTTTACTCAGAATTCAAAGCTCCAAATCACTCGAATTCATTCCTTAACATCTACATAGCTCAGAATCACTCTTATAAGGCAAAAAACACACAATTAGTGCAAAACACAAGCGATTAAAGCTCAAACTCAATTAAAGTGCAGTAAATTGGAATTTAATAAGCGACTAAAACACGAGATTATAGCCTACCATCAGCCAAGAAGCTACGAATGCAAGCGACTAGATACAGTATCGTTCACAATGATCTATACAAAAGGACATATGGCGGCCCTCTGGCGAAATGCTTAGGCCCAAATCAGACGCGGCGCGTCCTTGAAGAAGTGCATGAAGGCCACTGTAGAGCTTACTCCGGCAATCGAGCTTTGCTCAGGTGCCTCATACAAGCGGGGTATTACTGGCCCACCATGAAAAGGGAAGCTGCGGATTTTGTGAAAAAATGTGAGCAATGCCAGAAGTACGCCCCAATGATCCACCAAGTAGGCAAACACCTACACTCTGTAACTTCTCCTTGGCTGTTCATCAAATGGGGAATGGACATCGTGGGCCCCCTCCCCGCAGGACGAGGTAACGTATGATTTCTCTTGATTTTAACTATCTATTTCTCTAAATGGATGGAAGCAGGAGCATTCACCCAAATACGCGAACAGGAAGTGATCGCCTTCATATGGAAAAATATCAAATGTCATTTCGGTCTCCCCAAAGAAATCAGCTACAACAACGGACCTCAATTTGCAGGAAAGAAGGTTGTCGACTTTTTTGAAAAAAGGCATATCAAAAGAATACAGTCAATGCCTTACCACCTCGCAGGCAACGAGCAAGCGAAGTCCTCCAACAATTCAATACTGAACATCATGAAGAATAAGCTCGAAGACGCCAAGGGATTGTGGCCGAAAATATTACCAGAAGTACTCTAGGCCTACTGAACAAGGATGAGGTCCCCAAAGTCGCACTCTTTTCCCGCACTCGAGTTTTGTCCCAATTGGGTTTTCTCGGAGGTTTTTAACGAGGCGATGACGGGGATACTTCAGGATTGAAGTGCGCATAGACGAAGACATTGGATGACTAGTTCATTGCTCGGTATCTCACTATTTTTTCAGTTCGACCAATGAAGGGACTAGATAGACCGGGACTGAGACTGAACTACCAGCCAGCGCCCAGAAAATATGTAAATATATCCAAGAATATGAACAAAGCACAAGTACATGAAGTTTATTTCTGCTCTCCCCAAGAAAAGGTTACATTCTACCTCGTTCGAATTAACGCCTACTCGGCCCACGGCCTTAACTAATTAAAGGTTACGTTCGACCTCGTTCGAATTAACACCTACTCGGCCCACGGCCTCAACTAAATAAAGGTTACATTAGACCTCGTTCGAATTAATGCCTACTCGGCCCACGGCCTGAACTAAATAAAAGTTACATTCGACCTCGTTCGAATTAAATATGCGACATGTTCGACATTATACGAACCAACTATTGGCCCTCGGCCATAATCGAACCTAGACTTCACTTCGGCGTTCGACCTACTCGAACAAATCTATTATGACGAAGGCAACCAAGCAACAAAATCAAAAAAGCGTACAAACCCGAACAAAGAAAAAGAATCAGGTATGAATAACAGAACTGACATTTTATACTTAAAATATTTTATTTACAAAGGCTCGAATACACGCCAACAAAAAATACACACAAGCATGCAGCTAAAAAACAGAAGGAAAAACAACTAAACACTGCCCGGTCTAGCAGCACCACCAGCTTGATCACCCAGGCCATCTCCACCTACCTCTTCGCCATCGCCATCACCAGCGGGATACTCATCCTCGTACCAGGCATCCTGTTCCATTAGCACGAGCATCCTCGAAGTCGGCTTCTGAAACAGCCCCGTCCCTATCAAGTCCTTGAATATATCCAGCTAAACCTCAACGTGAATCCATTCCTCGTACAAATCCCGCGGAACATCAGGAAAAGAAGAAGCGCGGGAGGAGGACGGCTGAGCCAATAACTGCGCCTTCACGGCTTCGAGTGCAGCAACTCGATCACTAGACCCAAAGCCTCATTTTCCAGCTCCCCTATCTACTCATCAAGCTACTCCTTTTTTAGCCTGGCCGTCTCCAAAGCACCTTCCCTCTCAGAACGGAGAACGTGGATCATGATCTCTAAAGCCTCTGTTCTCCTCGCAACCGATAACCACAACTCCGCCTTCTCTAAACCCACTGCCTTCTCAGTGACCTCGCCACTTAGAGCGACCACTTTGTGTTGACACTCCTTTAGCTCGGCCCGTAATGAGACCACTTGGGCCTGAATGTTAGTACATTGGGCCTCGACCTCCTGCTCACCTCGGGCTCCTCTTCTTTGTCCCTCAACGCCCCTTCGAAAACTGCATTTTCCAATGACCTCATAAATTCATCATCTTTCTCCTTTAGTTCACCTCAGAGAATATGGAAAGTGCCGCTCCCACCGAACCGCTTGCAGATCTCACGGTGCTTATCACGGTATTCGCGATATTTTCCCTCCATCTTCTAGAAAATGGCCTTACGCTTCTCCTCTCGTCGGGCTCTCGATCTCCAAATCACTGTCTGAAAAAAAAAGACTGAACAAGGAGTAAGAACAAAACTGAACTCGACATAAAAATGGAGAGAGATCGAAAGAGATGAATCAGGTGGCGAAGTCCACGGCTAGCCAACTTCGCATATTTCGTCAACATACGGATGAGCTTGCAGATGTAAGGGGAGAGTTGGGTTGGCAGACGCCGTAGTAGCGGCAAAATTCCTCCATCAATGGGAGAATAGGAAAGGAATAGCCTATCTGTACCACATCGCGCCGCCGGAATCAGATCGATGTGAGCCGGAATTTTAAACTTTGCCCTAAACTCAGGGAGGTCAACCTCGTTCATCATCGACTCCCAGGCCTCAGGATCATCCTCAGGCAACTTCGAAAAGTCAGATCTAGTCTTTTCACTGCGAGGAATTATTTCCTCTACCGTAGGAAACCTCTCATCTTCAAGGGCAATAGAAACACTATTGTCGTGGGGAGGCATACGTATCGTCAAGGGGGTAGGGTTAGCCGCCATACCGAAACCGGAAGGTACGTTAACCATATTTCCAAAGAAAAGATGCTTTAAGCACAAAAGGGTTGAAAAATAGTGGGAATCATTAAACCACTAAGGAGTTTCAAACAATGAAGGAAGAAGAAGATGTAAAGTTTGATCGGTACAAGAAGTTTTGCAAAATGTTAAGGCGTTACCCACACACCCCTATTTATAGATATGTAGGCATCAAAACCAGGAAATTTACCATCATTGTGTGACACTGTAACCAAAGCGGCAGGCTCTATCAGGAGGCGCGCACAAAACGAAGCAGCCTCTTGAGAAATTGTGCCATAATGACGTCAGCCGCCATGATGTCACCTTAATTCGTGGGATTTGCGACCCCAAAAATTACTGTTTATAATGGGACACGCCACCTACTCGCCCCTAATCGCTATGGCTAATCCATCTTATCTAAACACTTCGGTCACGTTATACAGAGTCCGCTCATCAAGGCCTTCTGGCATCAACCTTAATAAGTGGAGGAACTAACTATATAGGCCAAAATACATCCCTAAAAAATTTAGCATAATATGGTATTAAGGAAAGAGTCGGTCGAGATCGCCCAAGATGCAGCAAAGTCATTGGCCGAGGTGCCGAAATGAGCCGTAATCGAGATGGTGACAGGAGTCGTAGTCAACAAGGGTCGAGGTCGAGATTGACTATTAGGGTTTCCTAGGAAAAGGCCCCATATATATAGAAATAAGAGACAAGGATAGGGGCATGTAATGTTAATTTTGATAAGAACACTTTTGAGAAGAAGACTTTCTCTCTTACAATAAATACAAAGACTACCTTTTGATAAAGATTCTTGTTCATATTATTCCCCACCTTTCCATCAAATCCGAGAATTGTTCATACGAATCTTGGACCTATCTGCCATTCATCGTTGTCAGGAGAAAAAGTCGTTCAACCCATCCATTATTGGGTGAATCTGTATCCTTATTTACTTAAATACCATTTATTTCCATTTATATTAGTTATACTCCATTAATATTCATGCTTTAAGAATATTTTGCACTTATTGTCATCAACCATTTAGGGGATCTATCCCATCTACTGTACGTTTCGAGGTTAGTGTCTAGAGTTATTATCCTTAACTATATTTAACCCCTTGATACATAAATTTAATAGCTTAACCGGAAGTTATACTTTTTGGTCAAACATATCCGCCAACACTTGCTCTGTTTCCACGCTTACAGTTGCAACTTATGTTTTATTTTCTTGTCAAGTTAATTTTTGGTATTAGAATTTCTTTTGGTATCTCTCTGGTTTAATATTATTCTAAAGACAATATTCTAAAAAAAATTCTTGTATTATAATGAGTATTAGTGATTTGTTCTCTAATTTTAGATTGCCAAATGAAACTTATATTATTATCATTTTTTAGAATTATTAGGAACTGAAGTATTATTTTATCACTCTTAGTGACTATGTTACAGGTGTACTATATTTTTACATCTTTATTATAATGACCTGACCGGTCGTTTTGCTTTCTAGATCTCGGTCTCCCTAAATAAGATTTCCTGTATGTGCTTTTACTATTTTATGACTTGCGAGGATGGTTAGTTCAGGTTTGAAAGAGTTCGGGTTGAATCGAAACACTCAGTTCCTTAATATTGGCTTTAAAGGGCTAAGTTTGACATGGATCAATATTTCTAGTAAACGACCTCAGAATCAAGATTTGATGGTCCTAATAGATTCGTATGATGATTTTAGACTTGGGCATACGTTCGGATCAGATTTTGGATAACCCGGGAGCGTTTCGGCACCTAGAGTTGAAAGTTGGTTTATTGAAGGTTTTAACGTTGTTTAAATTTGGTTTGGAGTAGGTTTTGGTGTTATCAAGGTCCTTTTGGGATTCCAAGCCTGGGAATAGCTCCGTAAGGTAATTTAAGAATTGCATGCAAAATTTGGTGTCATTTCGAGTAGTTTAAGTATGATTTGGTTTAGAGTGTGATTCTTAGTTTTGGTGTTGTTTTTCGTGTTCCGTAAGGTCGAGTAGGTCCGTTTTATGATTTCGGACTTGTTGATATGTTTGGGCGGGGCCCCGGATGCCATTCGGACGAGGCATGAAACTCATTTGGACTTGAAAAGAATAGCCGAAGCATCAGAGTTCCGGTGCAATCGCACCTGCGAAGGGCCAGCCGCAGGTGAGAGCTCACAGAAGCGAACCAACAACCACAGAAGTAGCCCAGTATGGGCTGCCCAAAGATTGCATATACAGAGCATGGTGCGCATCTGCGAAAGCGCAGGTCCGATGGAAGCAACCGCAGAAGCGGGCCAGTTGTCCGTAGATGCGGAAGTAGGCCAACTAGGGGAGAGCCGCATCTGCGATGATATTTCCGTAGATGCGGAGCCGCAAAATCGACCATAGAGCCGCAGAAGCAGAAGTGCTGAAGGCAGTGAGGTTCATTTAAGACGGGACTTAGGCTACTTTTGACTCATTTCTTTCATTTCTTGGGCGATTTTGGACCTTCTTATAGAGGGGTTTTCACCTAGCTATTGGAGGCAAGTAATTTATATCCAATGTAAGTTAAATACATAGGTTATGGGTAGATTTTAACATGTAAAATTGTGAAATTTATGGGTTTAGATGAACAAACCTAGGTTTTGATAAAAATGGAATTTAACCACGAAAAAGATTATGGGACGGGATGAAGATTATATATTTGAGTTCGTAAGGTTATGGGTAACAATTAGCTTCGAAAATTTCCAGATTATGAACTTTTGAACATGTATTGATTAATTTATACAATATTTGACTAGTTTCCGGTTGTTTTGCACCGAGTTGAGGATTTAGAGCATATTTGTGGATCAAAAGCGAGCTTTGAGACAAGGTAAGTCTCTTTTCTAATCTTGCAAGAGGCAATTTAGCCAATAGATGATTTAAATTACTATTTGGTCCTAATTGTGGGGGCCACGTACGCACGAGGTAACGAGAGCCGTGCATAGCTACTAATTATGTTCATGTCCGGGTAGCTTAGGACCCGAATCATGAGATACTTGTAATGTTTGTACCCTATTTGTTAATTAAAGTGCCTAAATTATATTGAAACTTGATAGAGGAATTGTAAAAGACCGACTTCCACTTACTTGAGTTTTGACGGGATACTTGACCTTTAATAGGAATTGTGCTTCTTTGTATATTAGCTTTGTAATAGCTTTTAAACCGAATGTTTATAAAGTATCCTCTCTTCTTGTGGAGCGGGCCGAACGCCTCGGCATTAGAATAGATGCATCTATAGTTCATGTCGCTCGACCCTAGTTAGTGTACACATTATTCTGGATCGGGTCGTACGACCATGGCATAATCGTGCGTGATAATACTCGGAGCTTAATTATATTTGATATTATTTTATCGTCTTGAGAGGTTAAAATTATATATGATAGAAACTGACTTGGGATTCACCATTAGTGAAAGAATTTTTCATTTCCGCTCGTTATTGAGTTATTATTATTATTTACATAACCCATACTTATTTAGAATTTTTGTATTTTTATTGTTAGCCCATTGTAAGTGTCGATGTCGGCCCCTCGTCACTACTTTTTCGAGGTTAGAGTAGATACTTACTGGGTACCTGTTATTTATGTACTCACGCTACACTTCTGCACTAACCGTGCAACATCTGAGGCAGGTGCATCTGGCAGTCATACTGGCGCGCACCCCCGTTATCCTGAGGCCTAGTGGTGACCTGCTTCCTAAGCCGTTTTGCAGCACCTAGAGTCTCTCTTTTGCACTTACTTTCTGTCTACTTTTATTTCAGATAGTAGTTAGAGTTTTGTATATTCTACTAGTTGCTCATACAATTGTGACACCAGGTCTTAGCACACATATTAGTAGACTTTATGATTTTGGAGCATTTATATCACCATGATTGACACTCAGTTTCCTTTGTTTTATTTACTAAATTTTATACTCTTTAATTTCCTAATAAATGGAATTTAATTACTTGGGAACTTATTAAAAGGAGTATGTTTGTTCTTTGTTGGCTTGTCTAGCGGTGACGTTGGGTGTCATCACAGCCTATAGGAGAAACTGGGTCGTGAGAACATGGTATCAGAGCACTAGGTTCACGTAGGTCTCGTAAGTTATGAGCAGGCATAATAGAGTCTTGCGGATCGGTGCGGAGACATCCGTACTTATCTTCGAGAGGCTATAGGGTGTTAGGAAACTACTCTTTCTTCATCCCTATCATGCAGTTGATGTTGTGCCAAGTATCTTTCTCTTATTCTCTCACAGATGGTGAGAACCCGTGTGGAGGAGGTACCCGATCATGGAGGAGCTGCTCCCCCAGCTGCTAGAGGCAGAGGCCGAGGGAGAGCTCCAGCCCGTGGTAGAGGACGAGGACGTCCCAGAGTTGCCCAGTTGTGCCACCAGTGGATCTAGTAAAAGATCCTATTATTGAGAAGCAGGGCGAGGTGCTTGCAGTAGAGCCAGCACCGGTGGATTTCATGTCCCCATCGGGATTGCAGGAGGTCATGTGCCATATGTTGCGGTTCATGGATTCTATGTCTCAGGCTGGTTTATTTCTAGCGGACCCAGCCACATCTCAGGTGGGAGAGGGAGCACAGACCCCTACCGCTCAGGCTCCAGGGCATGCAGCTGCCATATATCAGACCCCGGGCACACTACCCGTGGGCGGAGCTCAACCAGTTGCAGCAGCCATACCTGAGCCCAGACCAGCTACGGTCGACGATCCGCAAAAGCTATTGGACAGATGGACCAAGCTTCATCCTCTTGTCTTTGGGGGTGAGCGGCATGAGGACCCCCAGGAGTTTATTGATTGGTGCAGGGACAAACTGCACAAAGTGAGGATATTGAAGTCCCACAAGGTGGACTATACCACCTTTTAGCTGGAGGGCAGGGCCCGTAGATGGTGGCAGTCTTATCTTCTTGACAGACCAGCATGTTCTCCTCCCATGACTTTGGATCAGTTCACATGCCTCTTCTTGGATAGATATATTCCATCCTCTCAGAGGGAAGAGTTGCGGTTTCAGTTCGAACAGCTCCAGCAGGGTCAGATGTCGGTGAACGACTATTAGGCGAGATTCTCTGAGTTGTCTCCCATGCACTTATGATACTTCTTACCGATGCAGAGAGAGTGCGAAGGTTTCTTGCAGGTTTGCACTCTGGTATCCTGGCCACCATGGCTCGAGAGGTTGAGATAGGGACTTCTTACGGTCTAGTGGTGGAGATAGTTCGGAGGATCGAGGGTGTCCGTCAACAGAGCCGAGAGCAGGAGACGAGGGATAAGCGGTTTTTATATTCTGGAGAGTTCAGTGGTGCCCCGGCTAGCGGCAGGGATCAATTTGTGAGGGGTCAGTCTAGCAGGCCCATATATCCAGCACCGCCGCCTCCTCGGGGTGCTCTAGTGCGGCCTTATTTTAGCGCCATGCCAGAGAGTTAATACTGCCCACTAGCTATTCAGGGTCCCTCCAGTGGGTATTCAGGCCATTAGGGTCAGACTTAAGGTTAGCAGTCCACCATATCGAGAGATTGTTTTGAGTGGGGGGATCTTGATCGTGTGAGGGGGTTCTGCCCTAGGCTTCGGGGCAAGGCAGTGCAGCAGGGTCAGCAGCCTATGATTACAGCACCAGCTGCCACACCAGTCGTTCAGCCGCCCAGAGACGGAGGGCAGGTGGGTAGGGACCGT
Source organism: Nicotiana obtusifolia (assembly GCA_002018475.1). Lineage (NCBI taxonomy): Eukaryota > Viridiplantae > Streptophyta > Magnoliopsida > Solanales > Solanaceae > Nicotiana > Nicotiana obtusifolia. The sequence goes on from MCJB01027432.1 coordinate 25,321, forward strand.
CCTAGAGGTGGAGGCCAGCCAAGTGGCACTTCAGCCAGGTTCTATGCTTTCCAGGCCAGACCAGATGCAGTGGCCTCAGATGCCGTGATCAGGTATTATTTCTGTCTGCGGTAGGGATGCTTCAGTACTATTTGATCCAGGGTCCACATATTCATATGTTTTATCTCTGTTTGCTCATTTCCTGGGTGTACTCGTGAGTCCTTGGGTACTCTTGTTTATGTGTCCACTCCAGTGTGCAATTCTGTTGCTGTGCATCGGGTCAATCGATCCTGTATCGTGATTTTCTGTGGTTATAAGACAAGAGCGGATCTTCTGTTGCTTGATATGACCGACTTTGAAGTCATCCTGGGCATGGATTGGTTGTCCCCATATCACGTCATCCTTGATTGCCATGCCAAGATTGTTACCTTGGCGATGCTAGAGCTTCCATGATTGGAGTGCAAAGGTTCATATGTTAGTGCATCTAGCTGAGTTATCTCTCTTCTGAAGACTCGACACATGGTCGAGAAGGTTTGTTTGGCTTATCTAGCTTATGTTCGGGATACTACTATAGAGACTCTGGCGATTGATTCAGTGCCCGTGGTCCGGGATTTCTCCGATGTGTTTCCTTCTGATCTTCCAGGCATGACACCAATCGTGATATCGATTTCTATATTGATTTGGCTCCAAGTACCCAGATTGTCTCTATCCTACCGTACCGCATGGCTCCGAAGAGTTGAAAGAACAGCTTTAGGAGTTGCTAGCAAAGGGGTTCGTCAGACCGAGTGTGTCGCCTTAGGGTGCACCAGTGTTATTTGTGAAGAAGAAAGATGGGACTATGCAGATATGCATTGATTGCCGCCAGTTGAACAAAGTTACCATTAAGAACAAGTACCCGTTGCCACGTATTGATGATTTATTGACCAGTTGCAGGGTGCCAGGGTGTTCTCTAAGATTGACTTGAGATCGGGGTACCATTAGTTGAAGATTCGAGACTCGGATGTTCTGTAGACGGCTTTCCGGATTGGATATGGCCATTTTAAGTTTCTAGTGGTGTCCTTCGGTTTGACTAATGCCTCGTCGGTGTTTATGGATTTGATGAACTGGGTGTTCAGGCCATATATTGATTCGTTTGTCATTGTCTTCATTGATGACATTTTGATCTACTCGCGTAGCATGGAGGAGCACGAGCAGCATTAGAGAGTGGTGCTTCAGACCTTGCGGGAACAGAAGCTATATGCTAAGTTCTCTAAGTGTGAGTTCTAGTTGGATTCTGTGATATTCTTGGGGAATGTTGTATCAGGCGAGGGTATTAAGGTAGATCCCATGAAGATCGAGGCAGTTCAGAGTTGGCCTCGTCCTACCACAGCGACTGAGATCAGGAGCTTCTTGGGGTTAGCAAGCTATTATCGTCGGTATGTGGAGGGCTTCTCATTTATTGCAACACCTTTGACTAGATTGACCCAGAAGGGTGCTCCGTTCCGATGGTACGATTATTGTGAGGTGAGCTTTCAAAAGCTCAATACTATATTGACTTCAGCACCGGTGTTAGTGTTGCCTTCCGGTTCAAGGATGTATACTGTGTTTTGTGACGCTTCACGCGTTGGTTTGGGTTGTGTATTGATGCAGGAGCGGTGAGTTATTGCATATGCTTCACGCCAGCTGACACCCCACGAGAAGAATTACCATGTACACGATTTGGAGTTGGCCGAGATTGTTCATGCTCTTAAGATCGGGAGGCATTATATTTATGGGATGTCCTGTGAGGTTTACACCGATCATCGCAGCTTACAATATTTGTTCAAGTAGAGGGATCTTAATTTGAGGCAGTGCAGGTGGCTTGAGTTACTAAAAGATTATGATATTACCATCCTGTATCATCCAGGGAAGGCGAATGTAGTTGCGGATGCCTTGAGCAGAAAGGCGGAGAGTATGGGTAGTTTGGTATTCATTTCAGTAGAGGAGAGGCCACTAGCTTTGGACAATCAGTCCTTGGCTAACAGACTTGTGAGGTTGGATATTTCAGAGCCTACCCGAGTTCTTGCATGCGTTGTCTCCCAGTCTTCACTAATCGGGCAGATCAAGACTCGTCAGTTTGATGATCCGCACTTGTTGGTTCTCAGAGAGACGGTACTACAGGGTGGTGCCAAGGAGGGTACTGTCGGTGAGGATGGTGTTCTTCCACTCCAGGGTCGCCTATGTGTCCCTAATGTTGATGGATTAAGGGAAAATATTCTAGAGGAGGCACACAGTTCACACTATTCTATTCACCTAGGTGTCACCAAGATATATCGCGACCTGAGGCAGCATTATTGGTGGTGGCGGATGAAGAAGGACATAGTTGAGTATGTATCAATGTGCCTAAATTACGACCAGGTTAAGTATGAGCATCATACGCCAAGTGGCCTACTCTAGTAGATGGTTATACCTGAGTGGAAATGAGAGCGCATAACTATGGATTTTGTAGTTTGATGTAGTTTGGGTCATTATCGACAGGTTGACCAAGTCGGTACATTTCATTCTGGTGGTGACCATGTATTCTTCTGAGAAATTGGCCTAGATTTACAACCAGGAGATTGTTCGGTTGAATCGTGTTCCTGTTTCCATCATATCGGATAGAGGCCCTCAGTTTACTTCGCATTTCTGGAGGGCAGTACAGAGTGAGTTGGGAACCAGGGTAGAGCTCAGCACAGCCTTTCATCTGCAGACCGACGGACAGTTGGAGCAGACGGTTCAGATCTTGGAGGATATGCTTAGAGCATGTGATTGACTTCGGAGGGCAGTGGGATCGATTCTTGCCTTTGGCCGAGTTTACTTACAACAACAGTTATCAATCCAGCATCGAGATGGATCCATTTGAGGCTTTATATGGTCGGCAATGTCGTTCGCCCATCGAATGGTTTGAGCCCCGTGAGGCTATGTTATACGGTACTAATTTACTGAAGGATGCCTTGGAAAATGTAAAGTTGATTCAGGAGCGACTTTGCATAGCACAGTCCAAATAGAAGAGTTGTGCGGATCAGAAGGCGCGTGATTTATCATTTATAATGGGTGAGAAGGTTCTCTTGGAGTTCTTATGAGCTTGCCTTACCTCCCAGCCTATCTGGAGTTATCCGGTTTTCCACGTGTCTATGCTTTAGAGTTATCATGCCAACAGTTCGCACTTGTTAGACTTCAGCACGGTTTAGCTGGATGAGAGCCTAGGTTATGAGGAGAAGTCAGTTGCCATTATTGACAGGCAGGTTCGCCAGCTGAGGTCCAAGAAAAATTCTGCGATAAAAGTTCAATGGAGGGGCCAACTAGTCGAGCAAGCGACTTGGGAGTCCAAGGAGGACATGCAGAGCAAATATCCACACTTATTCGGCACCCCAGATATGATTCTAGACCCATTCGAGGACGAACGTTTGTTTAAGAGGTGGAGAATGTAATGACCAGACCGGTCATTTTGTTTTCTAGATCCGCATTCCCCTAAATAAGACTCCTCGTATGTGCTTTTACTGTTTTATGACTTGCGGGAATAATTAGTTTGGGTTTGGAAGAGTTCGGGTTGAAATCGAAACACTCAGTTCCTTAATATTGACTTTAAAGGGCTAAGTTTGACTTGGGTCAACATTTCTAGTAAACGGCCTTGGAATCGAGATTTGACGGTCCCAATAGGTTCGTATGCTGATTTTGGACTTGGGCGTACGTTCATATCGGGTTTTGGATGACCCGGGAGCATTTCGGCACCTAGAGTTGAAAGTTGGTTTATTGAAGGTTTTAACGTTTTTTAAATTTGGTTTGGAGTAGGTTTTGGTGTTATCGAGGTCCGTTTGGGATTTCGAACCTGGGAATAGCTCCTTAAGGTGATTTAAGACTTGGACGCAAAATTTGGTGTCATTCTGAGTAGTTTAAGTATGATTCGGTGCGTTCGGAGCAAATTTGAAGAACTTAAAATTCATAGGTTGATTCGATTTGGTTTGGAGTGTGATTCTTAGTTTTGGTGTTATTTTTCATGTTTCGTGATGTCGAGCAGGTTTATTTTATAATTTCGAACTTGATGGTATGTTGGGCAGGGCCACGGGGGGCCCGGATGCCATTTGGACAAGGCACGGAACTCATTTGGACTTAGAAAGAATAGCTGAAGCATCAGAGTTCTTGTGCAATCGCACCTGCGGAGAACCAACCGCAGGTGCGAGCTCGCAGAAGCGAGCCAACAACGGCAGAAGTGGCCCAGTTTGGGCTGCCTAGAGATCGCAGATGTGGAGCATGGTGCGCACCTACGAAAGCGCAGATGCGATGGAAGCAACCGCAGAAGCGGCCAAAGCCGCAGGCGCAGCACGTGCGTCACAGAAGCGGGCCAGTTGTTCGCAGATGCGGAGCCGCAAAAACGGCCATAGAGCCGCAGAAGCGGAAGTGCTGGAGGCGGTGAGGTTTATTTAAGATGGTACTTAAGGCCATTTTGACTCATTTCTTTCACTTCTTGGGCGATTTTGGAGCTTCTTAGAGAGGGGTTTTCACCTAGCTATTAGAGGTAAGTAATTTATATCCAATATAAGTTAAATACATAGATTATAGGTAGATTTTAACATATAAAATTGTGAAAATTATGGGTTTAGATGAACAAACCTAGGTTTTGATAAAAATGGAATTTAACCACGAAAATGATTATGGTTTGGGATGAAGATTATATATGTGAGTTCGTAAGGTTATACGTAACAATTATCTTCGAAAATTTAAAGAATTCAGGCATGTGGGCCCCGGGATGAATTTTAGGAATCTTCCGATTGGGGTTGGGTAATCACTCTAATAGTTAGATTATGAACTTTTGAACATGTATTGATTAATTTATACAACATTTGACTAGTTTCGGGTTGTTTGGCACCGAGTTGAGGATTTAGAGCATATTTGTGGATCGGAAGCGATCTTTGAGACAAGGTAAGTCTCTTGGCTAACCTTGTAAGAAAGAATTTACCCCGTAGGTGGTTTAAATTACTATTTGTTCCTAATTGTGGGGGCTACGTACGCACGAGGTGACGAGATTCCGTGCGTAGCTACTAATTATGTTCATGTCGGGGTAGCTTAGGACCCGAATTTGAGATACTTGTAATGTTTATACCCTATTTGTTAATTAAAGTGCCTAAATTATATTGAAACTTGATAGAGGAATTGTAAAAGACCAACTTCCACTTACTTGAGTTTTGGCGGGATACTTGACCGTTAATAGGAATTGTGCTTCTTTGTGTATTAGCTTTGTAAGAACTTTTAAATCGAATGTTTATAAAGTATCCTCTCTTCTTGTGGAGCAGGCCTAACGCCTCGGCAGTAAAATATATGCATCTATGTTTAACCATGCTTATTTAGAATTTCTGTATTTTTATTTGTTAGCCCATAGTAAGTGTCGATGTCGACCCCTCGTCACTACTTCTTCGAGGTTAGACGAGATACTTGCTGGATACATGTTTTTTATGTACGCACGCTACACTTCTGCACTAACCGTGCAGGATCTGAGGCAGGTGCATCTGGCAGTCATACTGGCGCTCACCCCCGTTATCCTGAGGCCTAGTGGTGAGCTGCTTCCTGAGCCGTTTTGCAGCACCTAAAGCCTCTCTTTTGCACTTACTTTCTGTCTACTTTTATTTCAGACAGTGGTTAGAGTTTTGTATATTCTACTAGTTGCTCATACATTTGTGATAACAGGTCTTGACACACATGCTAGTAGACTTTATGGTTTTGGAGTATTTATATCACCATGATTGCCACTCAGTTGCCTTTGTTTTATTTACTAAATTTTCTACTCCTTAATTTTTTAATAAATGAAATTTAATTACGTGGAAATTTATTAAAAGGAGCAATCACATGGTTAGTTCACTGTTGACTTGCCTAGCGGCGACGTTGGGCGCCATCACTGCCTATAGGAGAAATTGGGTTTGCAAGTCAGAGAAAAAAATCTTTTGCAATGTTCGGATACATGTTAGCATGTTAATATGGATATATACATTATCCTACTAATTTTAAATTTTATTGAACTTTATATAATTTTAATAAATTTCATTTTTTATTATTTCTATATTTATTTTTTATTAATTTACAAAATATTTAAAATTATAGATATTCATGAGGCTTTACGCCTGACGCACTTACGCATCGCCTTATATTTTAACAATCAAAAGAAAAAAGTAAAGGAAAAACTTATAATTTATACTAATTGAGGCCATTTATGACATTTTAAAATACATGTAATAATCCAACTATTTTTTATCGGTAAAAAATTACCCGCTTGGGGTGTTTATACCAAACAATAAGAGCATAGCATGTGTTTGTATATAAATTGTTTTACTTAATCATGGTTAATTTATATATTTTCTCACTTAATCAAATCACTAAAGTTGATCAGGTTTAGTGTGTGAATATGTTTTTTTTAATTGTGTTTATTCTAGTAAAACAAAACTAAGAGGGTATTGTCAAACGAAGTAGAAATGAGTGGCAGTAAAATAGGAAGGAAGTAACGGCCGCGTACCCTAACATTTTCACCGTAATCTCCATAGCCCCTCAACTCAACAAATTGATCCCCCATTGGGTATTTTTTTCAGAGTACGCCTTCTCTCTTCTCTGCTCGTTGCTTTTCATCGATTTCGCTCTCGCTTCCCAAGTAAGTTCAAGTTGTTATATCCTAGGATTTCTGAATCTTCTTTCACCTATTTTACTAGATTTTTCTTCTGATATACATTTGATCCTTTATTGTTCTTTGATATAAACTTTATTATTTTTCTGATGTTTGAGTTGGTGGTTAACTGATTAGATCTTGTTTTATTCTTTTTGTCTGTGTGTAGCTGTATTGATTTATGGGTGTGCATAATTTGATCTATTTGAATTGATTTCTCTTTTTAGCTTTTTTGGTTGATGGATGTGTATGATTTTGATCTATTTGAATTTGATTTGATTGGTGGATCCTGTAGTTTTCTACATTGATTTTTATTTGATTGATGAATCCTGTAGTTTTCTACTTTAATTTTTATGTTTAATTTTTTATTTATTTGATAAGGGTGGTGTCCGGATAGTTTGATGTTTATTTTTTTTATCACCTCGACTATTTCACCCGTACTTACTATCTCCCACAAGTACAAGTACCAGATAACTCTGTACATCAAGGCTTAGGCAGATGGGAAGAAATGAGCTAGTGGTTTTGTGTTATTTTGGGTTTGTGTTAACAGAGTTTGCTACTTTTAGATTGGGTTTTTAGTTGATTTTGTAATTGGTGGGTGTTACTGGCACGCCGCAGGACTGTCTTGAGTTCTGTGTTAACAACAACAACAACAACCCAATGTAATCCCACAAGTGGAGTCTGGGGAGGGTGGGATGTACGCAGCCTTACCCCTATACTGGAAGTGCAGATGAGTTCTGTGTTAACAATGAGGATAAAAGAGATGCTTATCCAAAAAAAATGAGGATGAAAAAAAAAAGATTCCCTGGTTAAGTTTGTCAGGGAATCCATGACCTTGGAATGTCACATTGGCTAGCTAAGCTGCTCAAACCAATGGAACATGTCTTTTTCTATTAGGCAAGTGATTTGTGTTGAGGATATAATATAATTAAGGAATTAAATTTTTTTGCTTGCTTTAACAGCTTGACTAGATAAAATATCACACAACTCAACATGGTATCAGGCAAACAAGAGATCTTGAGTTCAAATCTCACCGCTATTACTGAAAACGAAAAATATTTCCACGTGTTTGGCCCGTGAGAAAGAATTAGGTCATACATTAGGGGACATGTTGAAGACTTAATATAATTAAGCAATTAAAGTGCGCTCTCTCTAATTAGTTAAGCTTTTAGATGAGACAGTCACACGATTCAATAATTTGCAGTATCACTGCGCACCCTCCCCCCTCCCCCTCCAAAAAAAAAAATGGAAAAAAAAACACATGTTAGTGGAGCTAATCCGATCACTGAGTAGAGATTTTGGACATAGTAGTGGAAGACCTTGAACTTCGCATCTGTTAATTATGATTATGATATATGCTTGGCTGTCGATGGCATTTCCCACTGACCTTTGGATTTGTTCTTTTCTGGTCCAAGTATGCCATGCAATCAATACATATTGTTGGGGGATGTCAATTGCTGCAATACTTTTCATATTAATGACTGAGTTAATTGGAGTCCATTGCTTGAGAAGGTGTAAGTTATTTGTGATTATAGATTCCAAAGACAAGCCTTGTGTGTTATTTAGTCAAGAACTTTTTTCCTTTAAATGGTTATGAGTTGAACTTCTCTGTTGAATTAATATAAATCTGACAGTAGTGTGAGACTTGCAACTATAGATGATAGTTTGGCAGGTAGTGCGTTTATAATGCTTGTAGTTCCTGTGCCTGTCAGACTTCTTTCCGATTGCTCTATTCCTATCAGATATTTATTTGGCTTAAACTAATTATAGTACTGAATGTGATCAGCAAGCTTCGTAAATAATGTTGGTATACTGGATATTCTTGAGACATGTTTCAAAATGCAGGGTGTATGCATTTTTGCTATTATATCTTTCTTTCTCTGTGGATGCATGAACCTATATGATGAAAGGGTGGAAAAATCTTGAGCTCATAGTTGTGGAAATATATAGGGCCTAAATATATGTGCATATTGCACTCAAGTCAGTGTATCTTTGTGTGAACTCATGGGTATCCTCTCTTCCGTGTAGGTTTTTTTTTTCGCTTCTGCCTTTTGGATGGTCTCTTCATCTTACGTGCTGTACAAGGCAATCATCTCCTTTGTAATGTTTCTTAATATAAGATCTTTTACCCATAAAAGAAAAAAAGGAAAAAGAAGAGTCTGACTATCATTACTTCTCAGTTATACTGTTGAAATTTATGTGGTTGATATCTATCTCTATTAGCACATTTAAAATGAAAGGTCTTTTACTAGTACTTCACAACAATTGGAATGTGGTTCATATTCTACTTTCTGATTGATTTGTCGTAGTCTTGAATCTTGACCTTCTTTCGCAACTATTTGTCTGATTGACATCTTTCTTGAGTTAGAGGAAAACTTCGCTTTTTCACTTCCCTCTTTGTGTGCCATAAACGTGATGAAAGATCAAACAATTTTCTTTGAATGGTAAAATAAGAACAGGAAGTGACAGGTTGTGCCTGTTACAAAGAGAAAAGATGCATGCTGAAAAACTTCTTCTATGTTTATTAACCGCCCTAGTTAAAGACCCATGGTATTTTATTTGTCATGCGCTTTTACATTTAAAGTTACTGAATGACGCAGGATGTCAGAAACACCCTTCTATCCCCGTGAAAAGCTTGTTGAGAAGCAAAAGTATTTCCAGAGTGTTCACAAGTATACACACCTGAAAGGTCCTGTAGACAAGATTACCTCAGTTGCTATTCCACTTGCTTTGGCAGCTACATTGACCTTCATGATCGTGAGTTTCTGTCAGATTAAATTGTTGAGTCTTTTCTTTGTTTTCAAGAATCAACTGTAATTAGTTCTCGGATGATGTTTCAGGGCAGGGGGATCTACAATATGTCCCATGGCATTGGCAAGAAGGAATAATGGAAGTTCAAGCATAAAAGAGATTTTTTGGAACATTATTTGTGTTTTTTCACTTTGAAATTTCTTGATATTCTCAAGCTAATAATTGGTTAGATGCAGAAAACACAGCCTGCAGACATATGGCCTGTGCAGTCACTTGCTTAAAACATTGCTTTTCTGTTTGGGGTTTAAATACGTTTATTTGGTTGGTGTTAAAAATCAGTTCTTTTCCATCAATTAACTGCCACCATTTGAAACGTTGCACTTGTATTTTTCCTTTGAGAGAACAAGTCAATGCGGAAAAGTGCAATCTCCAAATCCTATTATAGAATATGCATCTCAAATAATTATAGGTTTATGATGTGTTAGATCTTAGATGTCAACAATTGATGAAGATATTAGAAATATCGGATCATGTGTGCGTATTTATAAGTTACATATGCTCTAAGCTATTTTCACTTCAAACATAGAGACAAGGAGCTGACAGCTTGTTTTACTTTGATCTTGTGTTAAGCTCGAACGTCTTGTGTTAACCAGGGCATGGATGTAGAAAACCACAACGAGAAGCCTATTAATGAATTTCCCTCTTTACAAATTGTGTTATTGTCATATGAATTGATGACCTACCTATATAACATTAAACATAGTATAAGAATACAAACTCATAGAGAAGATTCCTTGCAATACCTCATTTCTTAGATTCCACCTAAAAGAGAATAGAAATGTTTGACTAAAACATGTTGTCGAAATAAGGTTCACTTGCCACTTTTTGGTCATGTTTTTAAAAAAATAACCAATGTCTTGGAGTTTCAAATTTTACAATGAAGCTCCTTGAAATTCCAGGACAGTAACTATTTTTAATTACAGAAGTTACAATACAAGTGCAATTTGGGGAGAGTAGTGTGTACACAAATTTTACTCCTACTTAGTGAAGGCAGAGAAGTAATACCAAGAAGAAGAAGAAGAAGTAGTAGTAGTACCAAACAGTAACGACATGAAAATACGATAACTGAAGCGAATAAAATAACATGAGATTTAAAAATATGAAAATACAAGAGAGCTACTAATACTAATGGAAAGTAAAGGGGAAATTCTCAGATTATTTACTAACCTTTACTCTAATTTTCGACTCCACGACCTCCTATCAAGTGTCATTGTACTCAGTAAGCTGAAGCATCACCATGTTCAGCCTAATCACCTCTCAGTATTTTTTTGGCCTATCTCTACCTCGTCTCAAAGACCAACCTCTCACACCTCCTAATAGGAGCATCAATGCTTATCCTCAACGTGCTCGAACCATTTCAGCCTTAACTCTCACATCTTGTCCTCCACGGGTGCTACTCCCACTTTATCCCGAATAACTTCATTCCTAATCTATCTCTTCTAATATGCCCACACATATATCTTAACATCTTTATCTCTGCTACTTTCATATTCAAAAGTTGAAAAGTAGTTATTTGTGAATTTATCCAAATATATTGTGGTACTGAAATATTAAAAAATAGCAGGAAAAAGGGTAAAAAGGGCGGTGATTTCAAAATATTATTTATGTGAGTCAATTTTCTTTCTTTAATAGTAACAAGATAGTAATTAGGTCTAACTTACACACATCTGCCATTTGCTTTTAGTACAAGGACTCACTAATAATTATGTAAATGAGAAGAAATCAAATAGTGTTTGATTAGTCAATTGTTGATTAAACAAAGAATTAATTCGTTGAAGTAAAATAAGCTGGAAAATAAATTTTGAATTAACAACTTCTTAATTCTGAATTAACAGTATAACTAGCTGGCAGAGTCTCTTTTAGTTTTTCAGTTAAAGATATATAAATCCACGAGTCGCACCCATTGTTCATTTCACAGCAATCGCCGACGGCAAGCCGGGAAACCTCTCCCGCCGGCAAAGTCCCCGTATACAACACCGGGAGTCTCAGCTTCCTCTCTGCATAGCAACTATTCCCTCTACAAAATGCGGTCCAAGGACAAAATCTCCTACTTCTACGACGGTACAGTTTTCTCTTCTTCCCAAACCCTAGGTCCTGCTCATTTTATATGCAAGCGTTGATAATTGCTTACGTAAGCTGAATTTTTGTTGCAGGCGATGTCGGAAGCGTGTACTTCGGTCCGAACCATCCAATGAAGCCGCACAGGTTGTGTATGACTCATCATCTGGTTTTAGCCTATGGTCTTCACAACAAGATGGAAGTCTATGTTCGTAACTTTTTCCACTTTTTCTTTATTGTGTTCTTTTGAAGTTTTTCGTTTTCATTTGGTTTACCTTTTTTCGATTGCAATATGTAGAGGCCTCATAAAGCATACCCAGTGGAGCTAGCGCAGTTTCATTCAGCTGATTATGTTGAGTTCTTGAACCGAATTACCCCTGATACCCAGCACTTGTTCCCTAGTGAAATGGCTAGATGTAAGTTTTGAACTTTGACTTATTTCATCTCTTCTCCGTTAAAATATTATCTTTGAGCTGCATACTTATTTGTTTTGCTGCCGTAGTACTACATTACTAGTCATTTTCCATGAAACAAACCCAACACAACAACAACGACAAATAAGCCTCAAAACCCAATCTAGCGTCCATGTCACTCCACTTAGACCTATCTGGTTTGAACATTAAAAACTTAGGTTCTCTAACAAAGTTGTTTTCTACATTTTATACAGGTGCAATAAGCAGCTAACTAATACATAAGGGAAGGGGAAATTGGGGGTAGAGGGTTGCAAGGTGCGGAATTGGACTCACTAACAAGGTGAAAGTGCAGATAGCCAACCAACTGGACTATTAAGATTCCCCTAGCAACTCACTATAAGACCAGATTTCAAACTAGAAACATTTCATTATCTTTTCTAAGAAATACTATGCTTTTTAGCATAATGTCATTTTAGCCAATTTATTTCGAGTAATGTGATGTCGAACTATTCCTAATTTTTGTTACTTATCAGATAATCTTGGAGAAGATTGCCCTGTATTTGACAACTTATTCGAGTTTTGCCAAATTTATGCTGGTGGAACAATAGGTAAACTTGACGTTGATAGCGTGGTATTTCCATTGAAGTCTCATATTCACTCTCTAACAAACATTTGCTGGCAGATGCTGCACGCAGATTGAATAATCAGCTTTGTGACATTGCTATAAATTGGGCTGGTGGATTGCATCATGCCAAGAAATGTGCTGCTTCAGGATTTTGCTATATAAATGACCTAGTTCTGGGAATATTGGAGCTACTGAAGTATCATGCTAGGGTGCTGTATATTGATATTGATGTGCATCACGGTGATGGTGTAGAAGAGGCCTTTTATTTCACTGACAGGTGGAATTACTTTTTTATATATGTACTGTCAGGTGACATTACTTTCTGTAGTTTTTGTCCAAAAATTTTTGTTTTCAACTTCTGCGGTTGCTTTCTTTGTTGTTTGGAGCTAGTGTCAAACCTGAGGATAAATGATAAACCCATTTGAAACTTTAAAGTAGTAGCTATAAATCTAGACTGTGACTCAAGAAGCCAAATGACGATGAACTTCTCCGGTGTGAAATCTGTAGAGAAGTTTTTTTTCTTAACTATACTGTAGATGGGACCTCAGAAGTATTTTAAACTTACCTTCATATAGCTTATCTTGTGTCACACCTAAGAATAAATTAGAACTTCAAGTTCACATTTCACTTGATTATTAAATTGCTCATTTACTCAGTAGCTGTGAGTATGCAACTTCCACCTAGATGCCAGGTGAATACTTTAGCATTGAAAGATTGTAGTTGCAATATTTCACTTGATTGTTGAATTGCTTATTTATTCAGTAGCTGTGAGTATGCGCTTTCCACCTGGGCACCTGTTGAATACTTCAAGTATTGACGGATTGTGGTTTCCAACTGTTTGAATTGTTTCACTTAATGCACAGTTTGAACATTTTTGTTTGGAATGATTTCTGCTTGCTACTAAGTTCTTTTGCTTTGACATTCTTACTCAAAATGTTAGTGTAAAACTTTCTAGATTCATATATTTGTAAGTGCATTAATGCTTTGCTAGGTGCTCATTAAGGGACAGCCTTATATAATCTTTTTGGTGTAGAAAGTGCACTCTTTCTCATGAGGTGTTTCTATAGAGATAAATATGTGCTAAGTTTACTGCAATCTAAGATGTTACCGGTGTTTTGGAGAGCGAGAAGCGGAAAAAAGCGAGGAGGCCTTGCTTCACCGAAGTGCGAAGTGTGAAGCGAACCGCACGCATTTATCATGTGAATCGCAATTTAATACATAAATAAAAAAGTATTAAAGAGGCAAAGATAAATGACCAAGAACTTAATAAAAATAACATATTAAGCAAATGTTTCAATTCTTAAATTAAGAAGTAAATAATAGATACTAAAACTAGATAGTCAATAATCCTCAAAAGTCATAACATTTTAAGCAAATGCAAAACCTAATCACAAAAGGAGCAACATCCTATTCTTCAACAACCCAAAAAAAAAAAAAAGAACTGTTAAAACAGGGCAGAACAGTGAACAGCAGAAAAACAGAGCAGAAGCATAGTGAACGGCAGAAATTTAAAAAAAAATAAAAAATAGAGCAGAACCCTAAAATAGAAAACAAGGCTGGATAGAAAAGAAGAACTAACAAAAAAATAGAAAGGAAGAAGAGAAAGAGAAGAAGAGAAAAGATGAGAGGAGTCGAACAGTAGCAGAGAAAATAGAAGAGGAAGAGAAAAGAAGAAAGAGAAGAAGCAGAAGAAGAGAAACTTACCTGAGAGATGACAAGAACTCGAAGGCTTGCAGCAGTTGAGAGAAGAAGAGAGTTGCAATATTTCACTTGATTGTTGAATTGCTTATTTATTCAGTAGCTGTGAGTATGCACTTTCCACCTGGGCACCAGTTGAATACTTCAAGTATTGACAGATTGTGTTTTCCAACTGTTTGATTTGTTTCACTTAATGCACAGTTTAAACATTTCTTTTTGATTGTTAGTGCGCAGTTTGAACATTTTTATTTGGAATGATTTCTGCTTGCTATTAAGTTCTTTTGCTTTGACATTTATACTCAAAATGTTAGTGTTAAACTTTCTAGATTCATATGTTTGTAAGTGCATTAATGCTTTGCTAGGTGCTCATTAAGGGCCAGCCTTATATAATCTTTTTGGTGTAGAAAGTGCACTCTTTCTCATGAGGTGTTTCTACTAGAGATAAATATGTTCTAAGTTTACTGCAATCTAAGATGTTACCGGTGTTTTGGAGAGCGAGAAGCGGAAAAAAGCGAGGAGGCCTTGCTTCACCGAAGCGCGAAGTATGAAGCGAACCGCACGGATTTATCATGTGAATCGCAATTTAATACATAAATAAAAAGTATTAAAGAGGCAAAGATAAATGACCAAGAACTTAGTAAATAATAGATACTAAAACTAGATAGTCAATAATCCTCAAAAGTCATAACGTTTTAAGCAAATGCAAAACCAAATCACAAAAGGAGCAACATCCTATTCTTCAACAACCAAAAAAAGAAAGAAAAACAGAACTGTTAAAACAGGGCAGAACAGTGAACAGCAGAAAAACAGAGCAGAAGCATAGTGAACAGGAGAAATTTAAAAAATAAAAAATAAAATAGAAAATAGAGCAGAACCCTGAAATAGAAAACAAGGCAGGATAGAAAAGAAGAACTAACAAAAATAGAAAGGAAGAAGAGAAAGAGAAGAAGAGAAAAGATGAGAGGAGTCGAACAGTAGCAGAGAAAATCAGAAGAGGAAGAGAAGAGAAGAAAGAGAAGGAGCAGAAGAAGAGAAGAGAAGAAGAGAAACTTCCCTGAGAGAAGACAAGAACTCGAAGGCTTGCAGCAGTTGAGAGAAGAAGAGAGTCGTCACAGCAGAGAAGCAGATGTGTTTGGAAGAAATGTGCGCAAGTGTATTTGAATTTTTTTTTTTTTTAAAACCCTAGGCAGCCGCTGGATCTCAGTTAAGCGATCTTTTCTCACTTTTTTCCATCGCGTTGCTTCTCGCTTTTTTGCCTGAAGCGTGCGCTTATTTACAGATATTACGCTTCGGGGCAGAAAAGCGTAGACCCCTCGCCTCGCTTCTGCGCTTTAAGCGAGAAGCGCTCGCTTTTAATAACACTGGATGTTACACATGTGCTGGAATCTTTAAGTTTCTAATGTTAGAGCTCTTTGCAGGGTTATGACAGTTAGTTTCCACAAGTATGGAGATAAGTTCTTTCCTGGAACTGGTGATATGAAGGTACTCTTATCTTCACAGTTTATTCTTCTTTTTGTTCTCTAGATTTTCTTTGAACTTTGACAGTCTAACATGAGCTAATATTATGCGGGTTCATTTGAATTTTGTTGACTTTTTCATGCTATTTTGTTACTTCCGTTACTCCAAGTACTTGTCTTGGTGGGAGCAAGCAGGCCCTGTGATAAGTAGAGGCGAGAGAAAAATGATCCAAACACCACCATTTATTTTAAAAAAATTACTTCCTCCATTTCAAAGAGATTACCTAGTTTAGATATTAGGACTTAGGATAACTTAGGAGAAGAATCTTTGAACTGTCAAATAGTGAAATAGTTAAATGGATTTATATCTCAATAGTTACAAAAAAAAAGGGGGATTTATATCTCAAAGGTGTGCCTAGCAGTCAAAGAACTTGAGTAACAACCTCGGGGATGCAGGTTTGGATCCTAATAAAAGGGGACACTAAAGGTGAGAAAAGACGAATTATCTATGTTTGCCTTAGCCTTGATGGTTGTACTGATTGGAGGTATCTTGTACCCTGTGGATATCGAGGTGTGTGAAAACTGGTTCAGACAACTACGTTATAAAAAAAAGATGTCATGTCAAAATCAAGAAATATCGTAGTTAGTATGTATTAGTTTGATAGCTTGGGTTTTCCTTCCAGAAAAAAAGGTGATATTATTTGTGGTGGGCAAGAGAAGTAAAGTAGTTTGAATGTTTTATGGTGAAGGAATAGTTGCTATAAAACATTAAGTAGCTCGTCATTAGAGTGTTATATCAAGGTAAAAGTTTCAAAGTAGAATTCCAATTTTTGGGAAACTCAGCCATTTAGAGAAATGAGTAAAGAAAATGAGAATAATTGATAAGGAAATTAGATCAAATAAGGAGGAAGGGGGAGGTGGTGTGCATTATGGTTGACCTCTTGGAATGAAATCAATCATTGATATCATTAGAAGCTTAGAGCTAATCTAAGGTTTGAAAGCAGAGAAAAGTTTGAATCCTGTCAAGGTGTGTAGCTCTGTGTACACCTTGTATGCAGGATTGTTTTGCCTTCGCATTAATAAAACTATTAGTTCATTTAAAAAATTTAAGTTATGTAGCTTTTATGTCATCGTTCATTCCAAACTTCCCATTATTATAAGTTGCTCGGTTATGCCTTGTTGTGTACTGCTGTTTGAGTGGAGTACCGCCCCTTTGTGCTATCATAAGGTGCTAAAGAAGGGAAGATTAGAAAAATGGAACATTTGGTTTACTTAGGTTTGACCAGCAGAGTTTGTCTGCAAATGTCAAATTTTAAACCAATAACTAACATGAGTTTTTCTTGAGAAAGCACATGTGCTGCCTTTCAGTAATGGGAAGAGAGTGATAATATGGAATCATTTTTGTATTACATGTGCCTCTAAAGTTTATGTTTGCTCTTGATGATATAAATTCATCATTTAGGATGAAACTCCTATCCCTTGCACTCAGAGAAGACCCCTCTTATGAACACCATTAGCTATGCTTATTGTGGTTTCATTCTGAAGGATACAGGGGAAAGAGATGGAAGATTCTATTCCATAAATGTGCCTCTCAAGGATGGAATAGATGATGGCATCTTTACTCGACTCTTCAAAACAGTAAGTCATGAAGAAAGTTTTATGCAATATTAGTTTTACCGTGTTCTGTTGATTTATTAAAGCTTTTGGAACATGTCATTTCATAGATTATTGCAAAGGTTGTGGAAACATATTCACCTGGTGCGATAGTTCTGCAATGTGGAGCAGATTCACTAGCTGGTGACCGTCTGGGCTGCTTCAACCTCTCCATTGATGGTGCTATTCTACTTGTAATTGGAAAATCTCATTTTAAACACTTTCAGCATTCTAGTTCAACCTCACTATTCTGCTCTTGGTGGGATTTCCTCTGTTGATTTTAAATCTATATCTATCAATGGATGCTTCTTACAGGGCATGCTGAATGCGTAAGGTTTGTGAAGAAATTTAATTTGCCGTTGCTGGTGGGTGTTTCTCAAATTAAAATTTCATTTCTGGTTCATAACATTTTACCTGTCTGTGTTTAACTGCACGGGACCTTTTGCAGGTAACTGGAGGTGGGGGATACACAAAAGAGAACGTTGCCCGATGTTGGGCACTGGAAACTGGAGTTCTTTTAGACACAGAACTTCCTAATGGTATGTTGAGCAGACTTCTATTTTATGTGATGCGTTCACACTGCTTCTTATTCTGGTTTCAGTAATTTCTCGTGACTGTCAACAGCTTAGTTAGGATGCAAAATGCAAAAATGTTTTACTCCTTTTTGTGCTTATGCAACAAGGAATGCTGGTTTACAGATATCCTTGGCATTAAGTTTTAGTTATTATTGTTCCACTTGCATTATGTCCATTATCCGGAAGTTCTTCTAACCAGGCTAGAGACTTGTATGCAGGTATAAGAATAAGTATGAGATTTAGAACCTCTGGTTTTAGAAAACTGAGAACTCATAGTTGACCTTAAAAGACAAATTATCTATAAGCAAAGTAGTACTAGATTGATTTGGACTTGAATGGAGCAGAATGTTTATAGCTCTAACTGGCTGTGAGCATTGGAATCGCTTTACCGAGCAGACAGAAGAGAGGATTTTTTTAGTCCAGGTTTGAGCTAGATAGTTGACTGATGTTCACTGTAGCACTATCTGAGTGTGAAGGTTAATTTGGTGTATCGTGAATTCCATCCCAATATTGTAGATGCAAGTCATATAGCCAACCCCAACTTTTTTTGGGATTGAGGGGTAGTTGATTGGTATATTAATTGATTGAACATCGTTCTAAGTACAGATCTGTTGCCTGATGTATTTGAGTTATTGGTTTAGCACTTACCCAGTTTCCCAAATGCTAACTATTTTGTAGGCTTACTCTTCCTTTCCATAGTACGTAACAGTTTTTTTTTGGGTTATTAAGAAAATTTAACCGGGTTACTATCATGGACACGGATATTAAGTAAATTGTTCTGACAACAATCATTTAGCACTTCCCGTGGATTCATCAGTAACTTGGTAGCTTTGTCTTTGGCAATTGTTCAGCGAAAACAGAAAGAAAGGGTGGATTGATCTTCTAACACTGAATCGATCTTGTGTGTGCGAATTAGAAAACCTTTTATTACTTTCAACCATTCACGTTACTGTTTGGTCAAAGTTGTTGCATTATGACCAGATAAAATCTCGCGAGGTTTATGTGGACTCTGGAGTTTTTGAAATTTGACTCCTTGCTTTGGGTTTGTGCTGTTTAACATTGAATTCAACTTTGAATGAGATTGGTAAAATATCAGTTTATACGATGCTATTAGGGATGAGCTGAATGTTTTATATTCTTTATTATAGAGAGGCTTGGTTGACTAATTAATTGTATACTTCGTCTTGCAGAAATTCCAGATAATGATTACATCAAATATTTTGGCCCTGATTATTCATTGAAGCTTCCTGGGGGGTACATAGTAAGTTGAAATATTTTTGTTGTGTTTTTCCTTACACAACACGTCCCCATCTTACTCAAGGTTTGCAGTCTTTTTTCCAGTTAGATTCATTTGGCACACCACAGTTGTATGAACCATAAGATGACCAGATCGCTTGATCCTTTGTGCCATGTCTCATTGAGCGTTTTCAAGTAGTAAAAAAGGATAAGCCCCTAGGGGTTAGCTCAACTGGCAAAGGTTCAGGGACTTGTGTCTTAGGTTGCAAGTTCGAGACTTGTGCCTAGTGAACTAAGTCCAGAATTTAAGTGGAGAAGGTAGAGGGGCGGGTCCATCATCCCCGAGTTTCAAAGGCTGTGGTTGGAGATGCGGTTGGCCCATAATCTCCAGATGGACTTCTCGGTCATAAAAAGAAAATAGTAAAAAAGGATAACAAATTAGCATTGTAATCTAGCTCAACTTGTTGTTTCATTGATTGAACAGGAGAACTTGAATAGCAAATCATACATTGGCACCATAAAAATGCAAGTAATGGAAAATCTTCGTTGCATCCAGCATGCTCCTGGCGTACAAATGCAAGAAGTAAGTCAAGTGCATCTTTATATTTTTGGTTGCCGACTAATCAAGAACGCATAATTACATGTGTTTGTTTTTACATAGTTGCATGCTATATTTTGTGTTTATATGACTTGAGCAACTTGCAATTTTTAATTTGCCTTGCACAGTAAAAAGGTTGTTTATTGTTGGTTTTTGTTCGGATTGCCGTGGCACTGCACTTAAGATACATTTTGCCCGTGAAAGTGATTGCCTCTTGATGACTTATGTTGATCATCCTTCTTTTGAAAATATACAATCATGTAAAAGGGAAGTTTCAGCTTCTACTGTGGTTCTACAATCAACCAATCATTGTGAGAATGCTTCTCCAATGCATAAAAAATGAGCAACCTGCATTTGCTGTGTTGTTACTGTCATCAAAAGCGCGTGGAATGGATCTAACCATGATTGTGATGGATGCCTGAAGGAATCTGGGGAAAGATAGTGACTTGCATGGAGTCTGAAAACTTCCATATTTTTGTAGGTACCACCCGACTTCTATATTCCTGATTTTGATGAAGATGAGCAAAATCCAGACGAGCGTGTGGATCGTAAGTAGAAATGTGACTTTAAGCACATACATGCTCAAATTCAGAACTATCGTGATCTAACACTTTACCCTGCCTTGTATTCACAGAGCACACCCAAGATAAGCATATCCAGCGTGACGATGAATATTATGAAGGCGACCATGACAATGATAACCACATGGATGATGCTTAAATACTAGAGTATGATGTAGTTAGGTTCGTCTATGTGTCTATTTTGTCTATTACAGAAAAGGCAGTACAAACCTCTAGTTTATTGCCTCATGTTGATTCTGCATTTAAATTCCCCCTCATGTAAAATATACTGGATGTGATAGGATTTTAATTGTATCGTTGCAGCTATAGTCTTTGTTGGGTTTAGATTGTCAATGGAGGTATATGCTTTTATCTCTATTTTAGAGGCTGTCAACCGGTGTTATGGCATGGTAAGTTGTGAATATGCAGTATTTTTATTAACTCCTTAAAGGATTATGGTTCGCTTCAAGATACTTATTTCACAATCTGGTTAAAATTGAGAAGTTACTATCTATTTTCTGGTTCTTATGATATTATTTCTATGGTTTCCGGTGATGGTACCTCTTCTTGAGTCGAGGGTCTATCGAAAAACAGTCTCTCTACTCCTTCGGGGTTGGGGTAAGGTGTGTACACACTACGCCCTCCTGATCCCACTTGTGAGATTTTACTGGTCGTTGTTGTTGATGATTAAAAATGAGAAGTGATTTGCTGCCTATAGTTTAATCATATCTTTATTTCAGTCTACCACTTATTAGAGGGTACATGACCCAAAGATTTGAAGTTATGAATTGGAAATCTAATGTCTTATTAAGCTTGACTTTGCACAAGATTCAAAATTGGTTTATTCTCAGTTACGTTATTGCAATGCTATAGATTTCAAATGACACCTAACATAGCGACTTTGAAATAATCTTATGTTGCCATTGGTGCCTAGTGGTAACTTTACCTGAACCCCAATTCTTTTATATTTGTTCTTAATAACACCCAAAAGAAAGAAAGAAAAGAGAAAACATAAGATGTCGGCCACGAGAATTGCAACAGATGTTAATTACTACACATCCAAATGTAGCTTTCACGTTGACACAATTGCCACCTAAAAGGATTTGCAATTTTTCATATTTTGTTGAGCGGTTGTTATACAAGAAAATAGTTGCAAACAGCCTCTTGGATATAATGTGCTATAACGGGACTAAACCCTAAGCTCTAAACCCTATGTTGGTCTTCATATCCTACCAATCCAAGAGAATCTCCACTGGAAGAGGATTCATATCTTGTGTCTATTCAAATGTCTGCATCTTAGACATGTGCATTGCACCCCAATTGAACAACGTCCAAAATTCAGATTTCCTCTCTCCAGTAGAGAAGTTTCCCCTCTGGTACTGCAGAGGACCAGCTAAAATAAACATGACTCCCGAACAAGATCACATTGGTTACATTGTGAAACAACTAGAGGAATGAATTGTAACCTCCACCTAACGGTATTTTTGGCTTAAACGTTGCTGATGCCACCAAGCAAGGACAGTGCTGGAAGCCCACACTCTGATAAAACAAAAGCAAAAGAAAATAATTAGTCCTTATTATCAGTGATAGAGAAGATAAAAAACTGAGAGAGAAATAAGAAATTGACATCTCAAAGCCAACATGGAAAGTGTGGGGGAAAAAGAGCAAGTTTTTCAGGGATGGTTGTGATTGTAATTTACACCATTAATGCCCTCACAACTAGTTACCTACAGCCTTACTTTGGATTGGCAGTGAACCACAAGAACAGTAGTAAGCATAACATTCACAGATATAAGGTAATCCAAGAGATATGGTTAATGAGCAAGAACGGTAGTAAGCACACATGTTCCAGCACCAGTTGCAATGCATGTAAACCAGTCTAGTGAGCCACTAGTGAAATATCGATGCATATACACATATACGTCTGAAACATTTGTATTACCGAATGTGGTGCTATCTCGGTGAGACTTTGTCCGACAACACAGCATGGTAACTGATCAAGTGCGCTCAATCTTGAAAAGATCCAGAAAAAGGAAAGAGAGGGAAGACAAAGGGCCCCAGACTCGCAGAGTGTAAGAGGAGAAGGATCTTGTCCAGTGGTAGGTAGTTATACAACCAAAAAGTTCTGTGCCATCATGCTCTTTGTCCTTGTTCAGTGATGCAGTTAAAGGATAAAACAAACCAAAACAAAACAGAATGAAACAGCGATAGAACATGGTTGGGTCGTATGCAGAAGAAGCACAGAGCAAAGGATCAGTGCCTGAGAGGCAAGGCTGCGAGAACTGAACAGCCTAGACATTTCAGTAGGGTTCAAAGAAGAATATATCCACTTTAATCTACTCCCCTTGGATCAGCTATAAACCTTGGTCTAAACTGTTTTTCACCAGTCTCTATAATAAACTAAACCAAATGAGTAATTTGTTTGTGGTTGAACCAGCCTGTTCGTCTATCAGGTTCGTATCAGGTTCATATAATGATGACCTGGCAATCGTTGCCTCAAGCTTTAGGCTAAACAGAATAAATGACAAAGAAAAGGTTATCAGGAAGGCTTGTTAGCTGTAGGAAAAATACTATCAGATTAGTATTACAAACGCAGATGTAAAAACAGGCATCGACTTACTGGTATGCTTAGCAACACCCCATCCACATTGACTAAGACAGGTAAAGCTCTTCTTGCTGCGACTGGAATGGACTTCAATAAGAGGAGAGCTCTTTCAGCTGATTTCTTTGTACAAGCAGAACACAAGTTTATGTTGCTCATTACTCGTGACTCCACTGAAAGGGAAAGTTCTTCATGAACACTGCAGCTATCCTCTCTCTTTGATAACGTCGCCAGATACAACCAATCAGCATCAACCATGTAACGGACCCTGGCTAGACGATCATAGCCAATGACACAAGAGTTGCAAAAGTTCCATTCTTCCCTGAAATCTTGGAATTGATTGGAGTTATTCATGGAAAATGAGGTGCAAGCATGTTGCTTGCTCAGATTCCACTTCACTATAAATCTGTTCATGAAGTAGCCAACTTTATCAGGACAGAGTACTTTGCTTGGAGCAGAAGCTGTATATTCTACTTTGTGCTTCACCTTGTTTTCAAGCAGAATATTAGTTTTAGACATGAAATTATTGCTTTCCTCTCTCTGTAGAGAAATAATGCTCTTGTAGGTAGATTCACCAAGAATGCCTTCCCTTTTGGCTTCAGCTAGAATGGAATCAGAAGATGTTAGGTCCAAAAATTGCATTCCTACTGTACTTTGAGGGAACTGATCTGAATATGACCTTCCATTTGCTACAATTTCCTCTACCTCATTTGAAATAGTGCAGTTTTTTCCTTCAGTCCAGTATGGATTTAGCAACTCTGGAGTCAAATCAGCATCAGTAGAGCAGCAAACCAATACTTTAGTGCCTCTGGATCCAGGAGCAGGACAAAGGTAACAACCAGATGCAGTAACAGCAGTCTGCAAGGTGCCATAAATAATAATATTCAACAATGTGGTATTGAGAATCATCAGTCTAACTTCAAAATAAAGGAAATTCTTGTCCACAAATGCTATATCTCATTTGTCTGAGCAAAACCGAGTTAGATTGGATTATATTCACCTTGCATGGGGAAGTCCGAATGTAGTTTAACAACAATTTTGATGCACTGCCTCTGACAGGTCTTTGCCTTTGTGAAACAAACTATCATACCAGAAACAAGAGGCGTGAGTAGGTAATCTATCATTAGATACAGGTAGAGAAAAGCTGTCTACAACAAAATATATTGTCTGAGAAAAAATGATTTAAGAAAGTAAAAGCTAAAAGTGGCAGTACCTGCAACAACAAAGCGATAAACTTGGAGAGAACTATGTCCGTTAAATCTGAAGGCCTGAGGATACCTAAATCAATCACCGCATACCCTTCCTGCTTCCAGAAAATAAAAATTAGGGGAGTACAGGCAGAGAATGAGAGAGAAAGAGAGAGGAACATCAGGTTATAGACAAGGTGCAGATATGCAGAGTGTTTCTCTTAACCAGATGAGAATCATTATGTAACGACCCGACCGGTCGTTTTGTTTTCTAGAACCCCGTTTCCCTAAATAAGATTCCTCGTATGTGCTTTTACTGTTTTATGACTTGCGGAGATGGTTAGTTCGGGATTTGAAAGGGTTCGGGTTGAAATCGGAATACTTGGTTCCTTAAGGTTGGCTAAAAAGGCTAAGTTTGACTTCGGCCAACGTTTTTGAGTAAAAGACCTCGGAATAGGGATTTGACGGTTCCAATATTAGCCTCTTAATAATCTTTGAATCCGTTGTTTATAAAGTATTTTCTTTTTCTTGTGGAGCGGGCCTAACGCCTCGGTAATAGAATAGATGCATTTATGGTTCGTGAAATTCGACCTTCAGCAGTGCACAGTTTATATATTTGTATGTTGGATCGGGCCGTACGACCTCGGCATAATTCGTGCGTAATAATTCTCGGAGCCCAATGGTAATTGATATTGTTTTCATTGGCTTGAGAGATTAATTCTTAAAGGATGGAAATTAATTTGGGATTTACTATCAGTGAAAGAATTGTTTATTTATTTCTTATTATTGAGTTTTCAGTTGTATTTCTATAATACATGCTTAATTATAATTTCAGTATTTATTGTTAAGTGTCCAAGTCGACCCCTCGTCACTACTTCGAGTTTAGACTAGATACTTACTGGGTACATGTTGTTTATGCACCCACGCTATACTTCTGCACTAATCGTGCAGGATCTGAGGCAGGTGCATCTGGCTATCAGTCAGGCGCGCATCCTTGATTACTTCGAGACTTAGCGATGAGCTGCCTTCCAAGCCCGTTCTGCAGCACCCGAAGTCTTTCTTTTGTTTTTACTTTCTGTCTATTTCACTTCAGACAGTAGTGTAGTATTTTTGTATATTCTACTAGTAGCCCATACACTTGTGACACCAAGTCTTGGAAATTATGCTAGTAGCCACATGATGATCTTTTTTTTTTTTTGATTTTTACTAATCTCATTTGCTCTTAAAATTAATTATCCCTCGTCTTATTAAATTCTTACTTCCTATTTATGCGCTAATTAAAAATCAGCTTTTTTGAAATGTTAAAAGAAACAATCATAAGGTTAGTTCACTGTTGGCTTGCCTAGTGGTAACGTTTGGCGCCATCACCGCCTATAGGAGAAATTGGGTCGTGACACATTACGAAGGAAATATTACACGGATAAGTCTTAGTAAAAATACCTTTACCAACAGTACCAGTAACCATTGAAGGATTTCATTCCAAGTTTCTCTTCTAAAATGATTAGTTCATCTATTTATCCATCAAGCTTTTCCATAATACTTCAATGAATGTCTGCTATTTAATTAAAGGATTTTAATAATTCACATTCTGAAAATAAGAAGTGCACACAATTAACAACAGAAGGCAAGAGGATGCCTAGAACTATGACTTCTAAAATGCTCTGGGACTTGCTTTCAAACATCTCGGGGAAAAAGTAGTAACATTTTAATTGGTCATTATGATGAACCATAAGTCCAAAGAAAGAAAACAGGAAATTACCAACCTCCCCCAGTTCAAGTAGAAAACTGGATACCTTAGTTTAATTCATTACTGCTTCCCTCTTGACCACCTACAAGAGAGCATTTGACACACTAACCACACAAGATTCCTTTTGCATCAAAAATAAGAAAAAAAAGTTGAATAAAAAGTTAGTGATTCTGTTTTGGACAGGTAAGGGACTTGCAAAATGTGTACGTAAGGAAAGTGGTGCCGAACTGCAAACTGACAACCAACATACCCCCAAAAAAGGGCACGAAGTGAGAGCAAATGCAGATAGATGTCATTTCTCAAACAGGTAGTACACCTCCGAAGGCTATCAAGTACCAATAGAGAACAATGGCATGTTTGTTATAATGCATTCCCAACTAAACTCTAAAACTCACAGGCATGATAGTCACAGCTTCATGCATAAAGTTGGAACACATTTTGTCAACATCCAACCTTGTTCTCCGACAAGCAGCAATAAGTTCTTGCAACTCGGATCTGAAGATAGCTGCAGGAAAAAAAAGGGTCAAGATACAGTAAATACACTGGGTGCATAAATTAAGTCAAATGCACGAAAAACAACTCACGTGATGCCAAGTCAGTCAATGTCATACGAATTCTATTACGAGTAAATAATGCACTTCTGTTCGTGGGATCTTCAACCCATTCTTGATTGGCACCTAGACATATCTGCAATATAAGGTAATGCAACTTTAGAAGCTTCCAATGAACTAGGAAAAGGAATAACCCCCTCAGTCTTTTAAGCAAAATGCAGCTGATGTAGTTTAATCATTTTAAGATCCTGATAAAACATTAACCTGAAAAACTCTACTTACAGATTCAGAAAAAGTCATTCAGAGTTCAAGACTACTACGAAAATCCTCCAAACAGGCAAACTGAAAAAACTAACCTTATACATATCTTCTTTAGAGAACTCCAGCAGAGGTCTCACCAATATAATTCCATTGCCACTCGCTTCAGCACTTAAATCAGGACATGTACAGAACAGCTGTGAAACAAATGCCATTCCAGCGAGTCCAAGCACACCACTATTACGAGATAACCTGAGAATGAATAGTTCGGCCTGTAAAGTACTATATTAGTGATTGCTAAGTGAATGGTGTCAAAACCTATAGAAACTCACATTAGGATGAGGCAACATCAATGTATTCAAATAACATTAGCGTAACTCATTTCCGATGTATTGACAAACTTAAACAGGTAGCATCTGAAAAGAGTGCTAAATTTTAGAAACATAAACATGCAAGAATCCGCAGAGTAGAAGCTATAATGACATACCTGGTCATCTGCATGGTGTGCAGTCATCAACACACCAATCTGATGCCGGATACTAGCACTTTGGAGAACTTCATACCTGAACAAATGGCGAGGGCCATATTATTTACTCACAATAATGACAAAATTATTAACATCAGGATGAATGTAGATAACATATAATCAATAAAAAACCAGCATGAACAGATAAAACATGGCTCAGGAATAGCATTTAGCTGAAGAAAAATTGAAACTCTGGTAATCACCTCTTCTCGCGAGCTGCTTCTTGCAAGTGACCCTGCTTCGGCTTGCCTTCTGACCATTTACAGCAAGCAATCTCACATTCAATCCCTATACAAGGCCTACATTATATCTCTATTAAAAGGTGTTAAGCAATGCTATTAAATTCAAGACAAGAAAAAGAGGTTGAAGGAATATACCCATACTAGTGACTCGACGATGAACAAGGTTGGCCTCATCTTTACTCTCAGCGCGCAGTCCATGATCAACAACCACTGCCAAAAGCCCGTCAATGAACTCATTCTTTTTAGCAGCAATACCAAGGCTACTGGTTTTCCATGCACTGGTTAACACACAGAGGGCCATGCTATCAGGGCCACCAGAAACTCCCAAAACTACAGAAAAGGTTTGAGAAGAAAGCTCAGATCCATGGTCACGATAAAGACCATCCAAGAAACAATAGATTGTTCTTAATTAGTTGGAAATTGTTGAGGGACATGTAATCAAAGTCCTCTTCAAGGAGTGTTAAGAAAATGAACTTTGGGCCCAACTCAATTCCAAAAGCTAGCTCATGCGGTAAGGATTGTCCGAGCAAATAAGGAAACAACAAACCATATCCTCAATCAATGTGCAACTCTAACACCTCCTACACACCCAATGCTGGATACTTTGGACTGTAGAAAAGATAACATGAGGGTCCAACATTTGGTAAACCAAGAATGGGGATAAGTCAGAACCATGAATATGAATAGACAAGGATTGTCCAAGCATATAAGGAAACAACAAACCATACCATTGTTGAATTATGTCACTGTCTCAAATAAAAGCTTTTCGTCAGCCAAAGCACACATTTATTGAATTAATTAGGAGGCCCTGATTCTTCTTCATTAGACATGCTCATGAAAATTCTTTTTGGTAATAGATAGTGCTAAGACTTGAACCCACGACTGTAGCCTGCTCTGATACCATTTTGAATTTCCTGGCCATCTTATTGTAGTTTAAGCTGTTAGAGAGGGTACATGTTTAATTTCTTAATTATATCTTCAGCACGCCTCTCAAATGCGAGCTTGATTCTTGTGTGACTATAAACTTTATGATTAAGGGTAAAGGAAATTTTAAAGTTAAACTATTTTTAGATATAGAAAGATAATGTTCTTTTTGCACAGACAAAAAAGGAATTGTGTAAAGGTGCAAACTTTTTCAACTTTAGCCTCTTCTTTCTTTGTACTCACAAAGTAAAAAGGGAAGGAAAAGAGGGGGTAAAACTAACCAATACGATGATGGGGTTTGAGACCAGCCATAGCCATACGCTTTGCAAATGTCTCTGAGTATGCTGACATGTCGATTGGGCCATTTTCTAGGCGGTCAGTACTGCTACAACTACAGAGAAAACGAGAAGAGGGAGTAGAAAGAGAGAAACGGAGGTGAGTTGAAGATGAAGAAGGGTATTTTAGGAACTTTGTTAAGCGTGAAGCTTCAGAAATGGAAGTTCGGAGTAACTGTGAAGAGTTTTTAGTCTGTGGGGAAACGAAGAAGCCTCGCGCCATTGACATAAGCTAAGCTTTGCGGTTGAGAGCCCGAGCCCGAGAGGTACACTTGATAAAAATGAGGTGATGCCAAGGAATGATGTGGTTTTCATTATCCCTTTTTTTCAATTTATAATATTTTCACCTTTAACCCGTTTACTCTCCCGTCTCATATTATATGTCATGTTTCTCTTTTACGGGCCCCTTAACAAATATTAATTAGAAAAGTAATTAGACTAATCTATCCTTATTTATATCTTAAGATATAATTTATTTTTATTGAATATTTATTCTATTTATGTGTTATCTCTATCTTCAAGAACAATTATTACTAAGGGTAAAAAAGGAAAAAGAACAATCAATTTTGTCTTGAACCTCTAAAATGACAAATAATTTGAGACAACTATTTTCAGTAACCATGACTATTAATAAGAGACAGAGGGAGTAGCAAATTTGAGAATTTATCGTCTCACATCAGGAAGTACTTAAAGAAATCTTGCAACCTAATCTATACTTTATTAAAAGCACGAAAGCCCTTAGCGAGATGTCGTTTGCCTTTTTTAACCTTTAAAAATAGTATTTATATTGGACAAAATTAAAATTTGATTATTTTGCTAATTTTTGGGATAGTAAATCAGCTAAAGTTTTAATTATTAAATCGTTTCTTATTTGAATTGCTCTAATATCTTGGAATTCAAAAACAAATATATTTCTACTTATAAATATGGTAATATACTTCGTATTGAAAACCGGATATGCATAGTCTAGGCATGCACTTTTAAATTCGTATTATGATATTCAATTCAAAAGTTTGTTATTAAACTAATAGGTAATTAGCTTTCCATATGATATTTAACAAAAGTGTCTATTTGTTTTATTTTGGACGTCTTTAATCAGTAGCATACTTTTTTCCTCGAGAATTTAAGTATTTTCCTAATATTTATGAGTTTTAAATTAACTAAAGTTTATGCATTACATGCTTTCTTATTTGAACTTTATGTAAAATCATAATATTAAATATATTGAACGACTCGACCGATTGTTTTGAGCTCTAGCACGGCATTCGGCGGTTTAAGGCCTGGGGTAACTTCACTTCAGGTATTATGACTTGTACGTGTGGTCGGAATTTAATTTCGGAAAGTTCGGGATTGATTTGGAAAGAAAATTCTAATTACGTTTAAGTTGGAAGAATTGATTAAGGTTTGACTTTTGAGAATACGACCTCGGAATCGGGATTTGAAGGTTCCAACGGGTTAGTATGATGATTTTGGTCTTAGGAGCATGCCCGGATATTGATTTGGAGGTCCGTAGGTTATTTCGGCGTCAATTGACGGAAGTTGAAAATTGGATAATTTTGGGAAGTTTGACCGGGAAAAGACTTTTGATATCGAGGTTGGATTTCGATTCCGGAATTAGGAGTAGGTCCATAATGTCAAGTAGGACTTGTGTGCAAAATTTGAGTTCAATCGGACTTGATTTGATATGTTTCGGCGTCAGATGTAGAAGTATGAAGTTTTAAAGTTCATTAGGCTTGAATCGATGCGCGATTCATGCTTTTAGCGTTGTTTGATATGATCTAAAGGCTCGACTAAGTTCGTATGATGTTTTAGGATTGGTTGGTATATTTGGTCGAGGTCTTGGGGCCTCGGATGGTTTCCGGATGGTTAACGGATCAATTTGGATTTGTGTGAATGGCTGAAGTGCACCAGCTCTGGTGTAATCGTACCTGCGCAAGATTGACCACAGGTGCTAGCTCGCAGAAGCGAGCATTTGGACGCAGAAGCGGACCTGGAGAAGGTGGCCTGTGGTCGCAAGTGTGACGTGAAGACCGCAGAAGCAGAGTCGCTTCTGCGGAGGAAGGAGCGCAGAAGCGAAAAGCCCTAGGAGGCATGTTGATCGCAGAAGCGCTCCTTGCCCGCAGATGCGGACGTGCCTGGACTAAGTTAGAACCGCACCTGCAATGGAAATTCCGCAGGTGCGGCGATGTTCCGCAGGCGCGGAAAGTCGGCTGGGCAGATTGTTTTAAAATCGGGGTTTTACTCGTTTTCCTCATTTTCTCACTTGGTTGTGGCGATTTTGGAGAGCTTAAAGGGGAGATTTTCATCAAGCAACACAAGGTAAGTGATTCCCACCTATTACAAGTTACATACATGGTTTGTATAAGGATTTAAACATGAAAATTAGTACAAATTGTAGGAGTTTTTGGTAGAAAACCTAGAATTAGACCACGAAATTGGACATGAAATTTGGAATAAGTTATATATTTTAGTTCGTGGTGTTATGGTAAAGTTTGCTTTCAAAAATTTTCGAAATCCGGCCATGTGGGCCCAATGGTTGATTTTATAGACTTTTCGAGGCGAGTTAGAAATTTGTTTAAATTGATTAATTATGGGCATTAGAGTATCTTTTGATTTGTTTGCACATTGTTTGAATAGTTTTGGATCGACGGGATTTGGTTTGAGGTGCTTGAGGGGTATTGGAGCCGGTTATGGAACTTCGGAGCGAGGTAAGTCTCCTGTCTAACTCTGTGAGGGGGAAACTACCCCTAGGTGATGTATTTGTTATGTGTTACTTGTTGCGGGGGCTACGTACGCACCAGGTGACGAGAGTCCGTACCTAGTTAGATTCATGTTATGTCCGGGTAGACTTAGGTTTCCGCCATGCTATAACTGTACTATTTGAGTTGTCTTTTGCCTATTAAATTCCTTCATATTACATTGCGACTTGAGACTAGACTTTGTGTAGAGTGGTAGACTTACTATTGTAGAGATTCGACGAGCTTCATGATTAACCGCGAGATAACTGCACTCCTCTACGAATTTCTCCCTCGTTATGCATTCTCACCGAAAGGTTTTCCTTAAAAATTTACAACTCACACGTGTATTCGTGAGTGGGGTCAAGGACCCGTCAAAGTTTCTTATTCTAATGGGATTATGCCGTTCGCTTCAGTAGGATAGATACATCTATGGTTCGTGCCGTTCGACCCTCGACAGTGCACACACTATGATGGATCGGGCCGTACACTTCGGCAGGATTTATGTACCACACTCTCATGGGACCTTCGCCTCGGCAATAAAATAGATGTATCTATGCTTTGGCAATGTTATGATGGACCGGGTCGTACGCTTCGGCATTTCTATAAAATACTTTTATGAAATAGTACGTAATAATCGGCAAGAAGCCAGCATATCTGTGAGCTTTTTCCTGATTGAACTGTGACGACCTATCTGGTAAGGTCCATTATATATGTACTCCGATTGAGGAGGTAGCTACTAGCTGAGAGTTTGAGTTATTGCTGAGAGGAGGATTGTACCATGTATTATACTTGTTCCTTCGTTTATTTTCTCTGATTCACATTTGCTTACTTCTACTGTATCTGTCTTATTGGACCACTAGTATGTGTTGATGTTGATCCCTCGTCACTAGTTCTATGGGTTAGGCTAGATACTTACTGGGTACGTGTTGATTTACGTACTCATACTACACTTGCTGCACTTTTTGTGCAGGTACACATATGTCCGGTGGTCTTTTGGCGCAGAGGTGCGGCTATTTCGGGAACTTTACTGTGAGCTGCATTTCATGTTACGATCCGCAACCTGCAGAGTCTCCATCAAAGTTATTTATATTTTCCTATCTGGCTTGTATTCCAGACATATGTTATATTTTATTATATTTCATAGTTGATGCTCATGCACTTGTGACACTAGGGTTTGGGGGTTCCTACAGGTTATTCACTATTGTAGATCGTGTAAATTCTATTTCACACTATTTCATTAATAAAAATTATAATTTTAAGGTACTAGTATGAGTAATCAAATTGACTAATTACTATTAGCTTGTTTGATGGTGGTGTTAGGCACTATCACGACTACTAGTGAAAGTTGGATCGTGACATATATTGTGCAAGCTATTTTCTTAATTGAATTATGTAACAAAATAGTTTTGTAAAAGATAAACAATAATAAAAATGAAAAATATCCACTGATAGTAAGTAAAAAATATCTATTACCTATTGTAGATTTGAATTCTTCTATGTCCTAAGATTATAACCAATTAATATTATATTAGTAAAGATAAAAAAAATAAAAATAGAGAAAGACTGAGTATTTATATTACTTTTCTAATATTTTGGGCTCTAAATAATTAATTTTTATATATTTAAATCTTTCCTTATTTAATATGTAGGAAAATCGAATATTTAGTACTTTAATTAATTGTTTTTTACCCTATACAAGCACAAGGTAAAACATCATTAAGTAGTATATAAAACCTAACTTGTGAATTCTTTGACTTTCTTTTACCATTTTATTACTCGCTTTTATTACATACTTCAAATTATAAAAGCCATTTTTTTCTAACATACAACCAATCACGTTATTTACTTATACTATTCCCACTTCTCAGATGTGGTTCTATTTAGTTCCCAACTTCTTCTCTTATTATTTTTGATTTTTCATTATCAAATAAAAAAGTTCAGTAGAAGATTTTGAAGTCAACTAATTAAGCTTTTTGTTTTGGTAAATCAGCCACAATATAAACATATACTAAAATAACTCTCACTAGGATTCCTAGGATGAAGAGGTGTAGGTGAAGAGAGCTGACTAAAAAAGGGGTAAAATTGTGAAAGAAACGTGAATTGAGTTAAAATAAAACGTAAATTTCACAAACAGTCATATAATTATATTTTTTAATATAAAAATTACTTTCATCAATTCACACAAAAATTCATAATTGCGGAAAGATACAACTTCTAATGCTATATCTTTTACTCCATAATTTTTATTTTTTATATTAAATCTAATAAATATTAACCAAAAGAGCATGAATTTGTTTTTAAAATAACTACTCTCTATATGATACAACTTTAGGAAAGTGTCGAACACTTTTTAAGTTTAGCAGTCCTTTTTGTTTTATTAATAATTACGATCAAATTTTAGCACTCTAATAAAATAAGTAAAATGTGTGTAAAGAACTTTTAGTTGTTGGTAATATACCAGACACAAGTTTAATAATGAGGCATTTTCAGAAACCACTATTGTTTTTGTCACGACCCAATCGGAGGGCCGCGACAGGGCACGGGACCCTGCTTGCAGAGCGCCGGCGTACCCCTCATATCTGCTATCTTACTTTCTTTGTTATCTACAAAATCTGTCATGCACATGCAGTTTTGAACAACATCACATTAGGCGGAAACATCATACCATGGCATAAACGAGCTTATATACATAGTGTGCCAACGAGGCTACAATGCAAAACTATACAACATATTACATATGCCGACGAGGCAATACAACCGTACATGAGTCAACCCAACACTAGTCTATACATACATACATCAACATTTGTCTAATGAGCCTCTACAAGAACAGACACTATACAACCTATGTCGGAACAGGGCTCCGACATGCCCAACATATCTACACAAGGTGCATACCAAGGCTGTAGCAAGTCCGGAAGATGAATCTTGCTAATATCTGCTGATCTGATAGCCTATTGCGGTGGGGGAGCTCCGTCTATCAATCTATTAGGACCTGCAGCACGACATGCAGCGTCCACGAATAAAGGACGTCAGTACGGATAATGTACTGAGTATGTAAGACAGGAAACACAATGTAAGAGCAGTGATATAAGCATCAGGATAGAAACATATGACCTTTATAACATTATCATATACATGGTTATTACCATTATTATCGTCTTATACTCTTGCCTCTGTGGGCTTGTCATTTTCATATACATTTATTGTTACCATAACCATTACATAATCGTTACCTCATACAATCACATACGCCTCCATGGGCTCATTATCATCATACGCCTCTGTGGGCTCTTTATCATCATATGCCTCTGTTGGCTTTTTATCATCATATGCCTCTGTGGGCTCATACCCGGCCTTCATTGGCTCGGTCACAACATACCCGACCTTCATTAGGCGCGGTCATAACAATTAAACTACACATTTATAATACATTGCATGCTCATTCATTAAACGTGTTCCAAACCCTTTTTAGCAATATTACCCTCCTTTTCTACATGTGGTTGAGAATGTCTCTTTAACATGAACCTTGTAATACTCACGGAATACCATCAACATTAATATCATAATAACAAGGGCAATTTCTTCCTTAGAGGGAAGCAATACAAGAAATTCCTAACTTCTAGGAATAGAGTATTCTTTTGGGGCTCGATCATAGCAATGTATTCAATAGGAGTCGTGCAAAAGAATGAACGGTATAGTCTTACATACCTGGTACTTACTGCGCCAGTTCTCAAGCTACGCAATTTGCTACAGTTCCTTAGTCTACAATTAAAGGACAGTTCAATCGTTACTCACTACGCGTGATAGCTATCATTAACCACAATCTCCTAAATTCATGTGGTGGTTCTCTACACCATTCCTCCCCTAACCCTCATCAAACGTATTTACAGCACATGCAACTCATTTACAACCCCTAATAATCATGACCCATTCCGTTTAACCCCACTTATTTCGATTTCATGGCTTCTAGTCATATTCCCATAAGTTCTTACAGGCATGCAACCACCTATCATGAATGCTTAGGGGAGGATTACATGAAAGGGAGTAGTAACTTACCTTGCATGTGAATTATTTGACCCTCTTCTTTGATTCCTTAAATTTCTAGGTTTTGCCTTCAATGGGGGTTCATAGGAGGGGGAAACTCAGCTAGGGTTCCCTCTTAGTTCTTCAATTTCTTGCTTTCCTTCTTCAATTTAGAGTTTGGAAGAGAGGACGATTGGTTGTGTAGGTGTGGGGCTTTGAGAGGGGTTGTTTGGGGCCTTCTACTATGCTTGGACTCAGAAAAATGAAGGAGGGACGGGTTTGGGTCCCTTTTATAGGCCTGACAGTAAGTGGCACACGTACCTGACAAATTTCAGGTTTGCGATCGCATACCCACCGCAAATAGGGTATGCGGTTCGCATTCTGGTCGCAAATCTCAACCTAGAATTCTGTTGCATTATGCGACGCAGAAGGGCCAGATTTGCGGTTCGCATTTTCAACAATGCGATCGCATTCTGGTCGCATTTCAGACACAGATTCAGCTCAGAACTCTAATCCATTCTGCGATGGAAGGTGTCACATTTGTGGTCCGCATTTGCATTATGCGGTTCACATACTGGTCGCATATTTGACACAACTTCAGCCCAGAATTCTGTCTCAGTTTGCGACCCTGGTGTTGGATATGCGGTCCGCATTTGTGTTTTGCGGTTCTCATATCTAGCTATGCAACACGTTTGTTCTTTTTCTTAACTTTAAACTATTTTTTGGGTTCTTGGGTCCTCATATGTAAACTACTTCACGGTGTATTCTAATGTACGAATTTACGGGTTGTAACACTCTTCCCCCCTTAGGAACATTCGTCCCCGAATGTAGGGATCTATGGAGGCCAGTGTAGGCCGCCATCCAATGAAAGGTAATATTGTAGAGGGGTTCGAGTTCCATTTACTTCGTTCGGACGCCACTGAATCCCAGCATTAAATAAAAGGTAATAATGAAGAGTATCACAAGTTTTTATTTACCTCACACGGACGCTTCTCCTTTTAATGCATTCCGTGTTTCTTCGGCATCATCATTATTTACATTGTGGAACAGGTATGGATATTTAGCTTTCATTTCTTATTCCGCTTCCCATGTCATCTCCTCCACGTTCCTGTTCCTCCATAGCACTTTAGCGGAAGCTACATCTTTTGTCCTTAGTTTGCGGATTTGTCGGTCCAATATGGCCACTAGCACCTCTTCGTATGTTAGATCCTCTGCAATCTGTATGTCTTGGATGGGGACGACCCGAGAAGGGTCTCCGATACATTTCCTCAACATGGTCACATGAAACACTAGATGGACAATTTCCATTTCGGATGGTAGTTCTAATTCATAGGCAACATGTCCAATTCGTCGAAGGATTCTGTACGGACCGATGTACCTCGGGCTCAGTTTACCTTTCTTCCCAAAGCGCATGACACCCTTCATTGGCGAGATTTTCAGGAATACCCAATCACCAACTTGAAACTCTAAATCACGACGTCGGACATCAGAATTGGACTTTTGCCTACTTTGTGCTGTCTTCAATCGTCCCTGTATCATTCTTACTTTCTCAACGGCTTGGTGGATCATATCTGGCCCATACAACTCAGTTTCACCAACTTCGAACCACCCAATTGGCGATCTACATTTCCTCCCATACAATGCCTCATATGGGGCCATTTTTATACTGGAGTGGTAGCTGTTATTATAGGCAAACTCTATAAGTAGAAGATGGTCATCCCAGCTACCCTGGAAATCCAAGACACATGCCCTTAGCATATCTTCCAGTGTCTGAATGGTTCGTTCAGCTTGTCCGTCAGTTTGCGGATGAAAAGCTGTGATGAGATTTACTTGTGTCCCCAAACCTTTCTGAAAAGACTTCCAAAAGTTAGCTGTGAATTGGGTTCCTCTGTCTGATATAATAGACATTGGCACCCCATGAAGCCTAACAATTTCCTTGATGTACAGCTTTGTAAAATCTTCAGCTGTGTAGGTTGTTTTAACTGGTAGAAAATGAGCACACTTGGTAAGCCGATCCACTATCACCCAGATGGAGTCGAACTTACGTTGGAGCGAGGTAATCCGACAATAAAGTCCATGTTAATCACCTCCCATTTCCAAGTCAGAATTTCTATATCTTGGAGCAACCCACCAGGTTTCTGATGCTCTGTCTTTACCTGTTGGCAATTAGGACACTGAGCTACAAATTTTGCAATTGATCTCTTCATGCCATTCCACCAATACTGCTCCTTGGCATCACGATACATTTGTGTTGAGCCAGGATGGATGGAATACCTGGATTGGTGAATTTCCCTCATGATCCTCTCTCGCAATTCTGCTACATTAGGCATACATAATCGACCTTGACACCTCAAGGTCCCATCTCCTGTGACCTCAAAAGTTGAGATCCTACCTTGCTGAATGCCCTCTCTCAATCGCATCAAGGTGGGATCTTCGTATTGCCGTGCTTTCACTTCGGCTACGAGAGATGATTCAGATGTGTTATGCACAACAATACCTCCATCTTCGGAGTCTAACAATTTGACTCGCATACTGGCTAGCTGATGAAGTTCCTTGGTTAAACTTCGTTTACCTGCTTCAATATGTGCTAAACTTCCCATTGACTTACGACTGAGGGCGTCGGCCACAACATTGGCTTTGCCCGGATGATACAATATTTCGACGTCGTAGTCCTTCAGTAATTCTAGCCAACGTCGTTGTCTCAAATTTAACTCCTTTTGGCTGAAGATGTACTGTAAACTTTTGTGGTCTGTGTAGATGTCGACATGGACACCGTATAAATAGTGTCGCCATGTCTTTAAGGCATATACCACAGCATCCAATTCAAGTTTATGGGTTGGATAATTCTTTTCATGCTTCTTCAACTGTCTCGAAGCATAAGCAATGACCTTCCCGTGCTGCATTAGTACACATCCCAACCCTATGCCGGAGGCATCACAATACACCACATAACCTTCAGTTCCGTCAGGAAGAGCAAGGACTGGAGCGGATGTTAATCGATCTTTCAGTTCTTGAAAACTCCGCTCGCAACCATCTGTCCACTGAAATTTGGCAGCCTTCCGGGTCAGCTTAGTTAATGGTGCCGATATAGAAGAGAATCCTTCTACAAACCGCCTGTAATACCCTGCTAACCCCAAGAAGCTACAGACTTCCGATGGCGTAGTAGGCCTTGGCCAATTCTTGACCGCGTCGATCTTTTGAGTATCGACACTAATACCCTCATCAGATATCACGTGGCCTAAGAATGCCACTGAGTTCAACCAAAACTCACATTTGGCGAGCTTTGCATATAACCTATGGTCCCGAAGGGTCTGCAATACTATCCGCAAGTGACCCATATGTTCTGCCTCTGAACGGAAATACACCAGGATATCATCAATGAATAACACCACGAACATATCAAGATAAGGTCTGAATACCGTGTTCATGAGATCCATGAAAGCAGCCGGGGCATTTGTTAGCCCGAATGACATTACCAGGAACTCAAAATGCCCATATCTAGTTCGGAAAGTTGTTTTTGGGATGTCTTTCTCCTTGACCCTTAACTGAAAATACCCTGAGCGCAGGTCGATCTTGGAGAAATATCTGGCTCCCTGGAGCTGGTCGAACAGGTCATCAATTCTTGGAAGTGGATATTTGTTCTTTATGGTGACCTTATTCAACTGACGATAATCGATACACATCCGTAACGATCCGTCTTTCTTTCGTACGAACAAGACTGGCGCACCCCAAGGCGAAGTGCTAGGTCTAATGAAGCCTTTATCCAGTAAGTCCTTCAATTGTACTTTCAACTCCCGCAACTCTGCTGGGGCCATTCTATATGGAGGAATAGAAATTGGGTGCGTATCGGGCAACACATCGATGCCAAACTCAATCTCCCTTTCAGGAGGAAGACCTGGGAGTTCATGTGGAAACACATCCAGAAATTCACTGACTACCGGAATTGATTGTAGAGTAGGCGACTTCGCCTCCGCGTCCATAACGCGAACAATATGGTAGATACAACCCTTAGAGATCATCTTCCTCGCCTTAAGGTAGGAAATAAACCTACCTTTCAGCGTAGCAACGTTCCCCTTCCATTCAAGGACGGGTTCATCAGGAAATTGAAATCTAACCACCTTCGTATGACAATCGACACTGGCATAGCACAATGCCATCCAGTCCATTCCCATTATCACATCGAAGTCGATCATTTCTAACTCAATTAGATCTGCCGAGGTTTGACGATTACAGATCGTCACAATGCAACCTCTATATACTCTTCTAGCAATCACAGAGTCTCCTATTGGAGTGGGTACCACAAAAAGCTTGCTTATTAATTGGGTGCAATATCAAATTTATCAGCCACAAGGGGCTTAACATAAGATAACGTGGACCCGGGATCAATCAACGCATACACATCATGAGAAAGCACTGATAATATACCTGTGACAACATCCGGAGATGACTCAAGGTCCTGTCGGCCTGCTAGAGCATATATTCGGTTTTGAACACCGCTTGGGCCTGGCATTGCGCCGCTGCCTCTGCCACGAACTGCTGGCTGCTGAAGAAAGTTCACCGAATATGGTATTTTCCGGCCAAGCACAATATTGTATACATTTCACTAAAACTTAAAACGGAGACGAACAAAAACCCCGGCCCTCAAATCTTCTCTGGCGTAAAAAATATTGCAGTATCCGTGTAGAGGAATCCATTGCAATATCCGGCATAGAAAAAGCCGCAGTCTCTTTCTTCCTAATATTGCAGTACAAGTCCTTTTGCAAATATCCGGGATAAAAACTAAGCAGTACGAATCCATTGCAATATCCGACGTATAAACTAAGCAGGTATTTTGCTCGAACAGAGAGAGAAGGAAGAAAGAGAGAGAGAGAGAAGAAAAATTTTGTTGGGATTTTGAGAGAGAATCGTGTGTTAATTGAAAAAAAGAGAGAGAAGGAAGAAAGAGAGAAAGAAGAAAAAATTTGAGAGAGAATCTTGTGTTAATTGAAAGAAAGAGAGAGGAAAAAACATAAATAGCATATTTTATGCCTCAATGGTAGTATATACCATAAATACCTATTTTGCTATAAAATATAAAAGGTAGCTATAGAAAATAATATTTTAAAATAATTTTGATTTATAATAAATAGGGTGTATACCTTTGCTATAAGAGGTAAAATTTTCTTTAATAATAACTACTGATATGCATGCAACATACGTACCCAAGTGTTCTTGTAAAGTTGAACAGCCATTTACCTTTCAATCAAATGTTGCTTCTATGATACTTTTGTAGAATAAAGCAAGTACTATAAAAAACGTAAGAAAAAATTACTAGAGTGGATCTACTCCCTAAAAATAATTAAAATGATTATCTTTTTCAAACTTGACATTTTTTTGTAGTTTTTATATCATAGCGCAAACATATTTTTGACAATATTTATGTAATTTTTAAGAGTTTATTCTCCTTAATACGAGAGACACGCGCAACATGTGTACACTAAGTCTATATATATATATATATATATATATATAAATGTATGCGCATTGCGCGTGTATACCATCTCTATGAATACAAAATATTAAAAGGATTAGATATATATTATATTGCTTGAATTATAAAATAGAAGTAAAAAAATTATAAGTTCTTGATACATGATGATTATTTATTCTATTTAGCTAACTCAATAAAAGAAGAAATTCTATTCCATAAAAGTCCTTTATCATCTCAGTCAATATATTTGGCATCAAATGTATTTCAATTTTATAAGTTTATTACTTCAATCTCATATGTTATCATGCATCTTTTTTAGTTTCAACAATAATTTAACTTTGAAGAAAGGAGTTTTGTAAGAAAAAATCGAAAGCTATATATTCTTATATTTATTCTAAAAGACACAAACAGGGTCACCTAACTAACAAAAGACGTCCTCCCTTTTTCTTTTTTTCTTTTTTCTTTCAAGCAAAATGCATGTTATTTTATTTCTTTAATCAATAAGAAATACTATAGGTATTGTTTCTAACAAATTAGCAAAGAATAACTCACTACTGCAAAAATAGAATCCAGCTACTGTGTTAATACTATCCTAAGGAGTGAAAGGAATTCATGTTAAAATTAAAATCAAAATTCATTCTTTCTACTAATTCTCACGGATGTACTGTTTTAGGTTTTTTTGCGTGTTTATAATCAATTCTCATTTTAATCGAGGCTTTTAAAAAGTAAGTCCGATTTGATTCAAAAAATTATTTTTCATATTTTTATGAGAAAAAAATTTTCAAAAATAATTTTCTTGTATATTTCTCTAAAAACTTTTTGAATGTTTTTTATTTTGTTATATTTATATTTTACTTCCATAAAGCATGCTCGTAAATGGCCAAATAATAAAAACCAAAAATGGATTTTATTATTTCCTTATAACAATGTATGTGCATGTTGTATAAAACATAATTTTGAAATTTGATATCAGCCTCACTCAATTCTCTGTTCAAAAGATATTTAAGAAAAATTGTGGAAGATTAAATATTTAATTTCAGTGGACCTGACTTGAGGATAATTGGTTCTAATAAAAAAATGTAATCACAAGCAGAAAGAGTCCTTTTAACTATATTCCATTACAAAAGCTGGTAAAATCATAATTGAGTTAAGACACACTTGAAGGCCTCCATTTCCTACTTCTTTCTTTGC
The DNA here is from genome assembly GCA_002018475.1 of Nicotiana obtusifolia. Lineage (NCBI taxonomy): Eukaryota > Viridiplantae > Streptophyta > Magnoliopsida > Solanales > Solanaceae > Nicotiana > Nicotiana obtusifolia. The sequence continues at coordinate 67,424 of MCJB01027432.1, forward strand.
TCGCCAATGCCATCAATCCTTACCGATAGAATCCTCCTAAGGTGCCAATAATTCTATGGGGAATAATGTTGAACGCATTATGGAACTTGAGTAAACCTTAATTCTTGTGGTTCGCTGTTAGAATGCTTTTGCATTAAAAAAAATTATGATTTTGTGATTTAATTAGTTGTTGATTTTGGGCTGTTGCTATATTTATTTTTTCCAATTTATACAAGATAACTTCTTAATTGATTTTAAAATTTTAAATATTAAGACTTCTTACCTAGTTCAAAAGGAATGTTTTAATGCATTAAATTTCGTTGATCTAAGACTCCTAAATATTAGAAGAAAAATCAAAATGACGATCTTGTTCAATGTGAAATCTATATTTAAGTGTAAAAAAGGCGAACGATATTTTGCTAAGGGTCTTCGTGCTTTTAATATAATATAGATATAGATATAGATATGGATAAGAATAATGGATAGTGTATGCACTTTGCGCGTGTCCCTTATATCAATGAATCCACTATTTTACAAATTGTATAAATATGATTGACTCATAAAATAAAAATTAAAGCAAAAAGTATAAATTCCTGGGAATGAAGGATGTTGATCTCATTTAGGTAGCTCAACAAAAATGAAATCATGTGCGCAAGAGCTCAGATACCTTATTGTAAATTCTGAGAACCTCTATTAGAATATCTTACGAAATTATTGTAATTTCTATTATCTAATACGAAAATATGTAAAACACATAAATATACTTTTATCAACAAAGATATATCAAAACATAGTAAAAGCTAAGTTTCTCTGTCTTTTTAGGAATGAAGAGGTTAGTGTTATAGCTCATAATTTTTTTTTTTTATAAAATCTCAAAGTGACTACTATCGGCTTAATATTTTATAAAATATATTGAGAGTTATCATTTGTTATAATAATAATAATAATAATCATTTAGAATATATTTTGTCTTCTATTTTCAGCCATATATATTGCTTCAAGGGTGCATTTTTTTTTTACCAATTTGATTCTCAAAGCTATATTATAACACATTTTCTCTATTTTTTAATTTCTTTTAATTTTAATGCACTTCTTATTGAACAAATTTATGTATGTTATGAGTTCCGTCAGTTTAAAAATAATTTCACTTATACGATGAATTTGAAAACTAAATAAATTGGGTTCTTTTGCTAATTAGTTAATTTAAAGACTTAATCTATGTTCAGCATTAAAGAAAATAGTTTACGTTTTGGTTGATTAAAATCCTTCATATTAGCTTATCCATAGTTTTAAATATTTAACTATGATTATTATTTTATCCTATAAGTATATTTCAATGAGTAAAAAATTTGATATGATATTTTCTTCGGTTAGTATCTAATATTTCACTTTTGAATCTTTGTGTTCTTAGAATCACAAGTGATACTTTCTCAACCACTTTTCTCCCTCTTTCTCTCTCTCTTTATTTTGTATTCTTACATATTCGCTTAGTACTTTATTCTAATTATAAATCAGTCTCATTTTTAAATATAATAATAATAACTCTAATAATAATACCTATTGTTATTGTTATTATTATCAAAAAAAATTAGGAAGAATTAAACAAGAAAATACATGCAAAACCTTCTGCCAGCTCAAGTTATTTTATGATTATAAGTTTTTTGATTTCTTTATGTGCCTTATCATAGTTGCTACCTCAAATTCCTAGCAAATAATAAGTCTCACATATTATTTGATTGATTTTATTGGTGTAGACTAAGTTGGACAGTCTAGGATCAGAAATTTTAACGATAGAAAATCTAGGGTATATTAACTTCCAAAACATTAGGAACTTTTATATAATTCAAATTAAATAAGAAAAAATTTAATAACTAAAATTTCAATTGATTTGAGAGTTCAAGATATTATAGTAAAAATTAAATGAACGTCCCTAAATAAAAGGAAAATAGTTAAAATGACTATATTGTCTAATGTGAACTCAATTTTAAAGGGATAAAAAGACGAACGCTATTTTGCTAAGTGCCTTCGTGCTTTTAGTATAACTAGTCTCTATGCTCGTACGTTGCACGAATCTCTTAAGTCAAAGTATCACATAATTTGTATAAAAGATATTAAAATTTCAACCGCATATATATTCTAATAGTTTCATTTGTTAGAGTAATATAATCAACTAATTAATGTATCTAAGTAACTACCGTCGTTAGTAAATTAATATGAATTAGAGCTTCAGTTTAAAGAATTTAATGTTTAGCTAGTTTACTTCAAAATATTAAATAATAGACAGTTCTAATGTATTGCGATTTTATCCAATGTGAATAATTTATGTGAAAAATAATTAAAGCCTAATCCCAATAAATTTCAATTTCTTTCGGTCCAATGTGATTTAGTCTTGATTGTGCGTTGTAAATATAATCCTATAGTCGTTCCTTTGATCTACTGTTATGCTAGCTTATAATTATTAATATAGTTATCTTATTAATAAAAAATAAAAAAGTTAATGTCCGGAACATGGAAAAGAGGGTCAAAATTAGATTTCTAAAACTATAAAATCAAAGACAAAACTGTTTAAGTACGTTGGATTTGTAATATAATACAGTATAAAATGTACAGAAATTCTTTTGAATAACAATGTGTTTTTAGTTTTGGATAACAAACTCAAAATGTTTTAAGAAAATAAAATTAGTCGAACCTTCGTTTTTCACATCTTGGAATTCAAACGAAAACTAAAAAGTTTTCTTCAATTTTGTAAACTAATTATTATTTTAATTTTAATACTTTGAAAATATCTGACTATATACAATTGATCTAACTTCCTTCAATTCTAACGTATTTGTTCCATGTTTAGCTAGATGAAAGTTTAGAATATTTAGTTTTAGGATTTATTTTTTCTTATTCATTCATAATTCTACTTCTTCCACTATTAAATCCATATTCTGCTACACCTCTTTATCCTAACATGTCTATTTCCAGTTGTGTTCTTCCATTATAAGTTCTTGTCAAAACTAATATAAATAGTTAAGGGTATAAAAGTCTATTAATATTTTAGTCACTCGCATGAAATATTCGTGTTTTTGTATTAATATAAATAGATAGATATAGATAGATATAAATATAAATAAAAATAATGAATATCATATTCAATACTACTACTATATGAATGTTTTGCATTTCCTCCTCAACTAATATGAGACTTTAATAAGATATTCACTTTCTATTTATATGATTTTCTTTGACTAAAGATGAAATACACTACTAAATTTAGTTGTATATATCCTAGTAAGAGAAAATATTAAAAATAGTGATCGAAAAGTTAGTTTGTAAAACGATATAACATCAATTTATGTAAAACAATGGAGTAATATGAGTATTCATGTAAATGCATAAGTATCACATTGTAAATTAGTTTGATAGAAATGAAAAAAAATATAAACAGAAAAAAAAGAACGCCTGCTTCTNCACCCTTCCCCTCTCTTTTAAATCCTTCCACCACCTTCTTACCCTACCTCTAGCCAACACATAATTGGTTTATCAAATGACCAATTGCATATCTAAAATATAAAGTTACAACAACAACAAACAACAATAAAAAATTTAGTGTAATCTCACAAGTGTAGTTTGGGAGAGTAATGTGTACATAGACCTTACTCTAACCTTATGAAAATAGAAAGGTTGTTTCCGATAAATCGTCGGCTCAAAGAACAATAAGAAGGAAACAACAAACAATACCAATAACAAGATAATAAGATAACAGAAGCAAATGACATACGAGTAATGATAAAGATCTAGGAATAAGAAAATATCAAAATAGTACAACTAGCACCGATAAGACTAGAAAAAACTCTCAAGTATCCATAAACCTTCAATCCTAATTCTTCAACCATGTATTCTCTTTTTTTTCCAAATTTTCATGAGCCAAAAAAAGATGATAGCTTGTCAAGGAGACACCGGAAACAATTGTATGGTCCATAAGACCATAAGACAATCTGCCAATTGGCAACATTTATGTAATTCTCCATAATTTATACCTCTAAATGTTTTCAGTAGGAGTATTATTTAGCGACAGTAAAACCCAAAATTCACGCATATGGAAAGTAATAAATGGTTATACGTGTCCTCTGGCTAATTGCCGTGGGCTTCACGGTTAAACAAATAAATAAACAATGAACTCCCAATAAGCTACTGAAAAACAGAGCAAACCTCAAGATTTCCCCTGAATTTGCTGAAAACCCCAAGATATTTTTCTGCAAGATTTTACCTTTAACCAATAAAGCGAACATCTTTATAATCATATTCCAATCTTGTAAACGAGGTAATCAAATTCAACCCCTTTTTCTTGTCACCACATATCTTTGTATTAGTGCTCTCTTTTTTCTTTTTTTTTTCCTTCTCTACTCCATCTTTCCCTTCTGAAAAAAACTTAGTGTTTATTTAACTACTTCACTTAGCAGGCTCAAGAATATCTCTTTGTTTAGCAAAATTTAGATCTTTGAAGAAAAAGGGGATCTTTTCCTATGCTTATCGAAGTTTTCTTAGTTTGTAAACTGATATGATGATTCCAGTTTTATCCATCATTTTGCTGAAATGCCCATTAAAAGGGGTCTTTGTGTTTAAGGGTGTCAACCCTTTGCAGTTGTCACTCTGATTTTATTTAGAAAAGCAACAACTGTGACTGCAAGAATTGGTTTATGTCTGTTTAGCTTGTTAAATTCTTGAAGTTGCCAATTTGAATATATAGGTTCATGTTTTTTTTAAGTGGTGTCCGAACAGCTTGCACGCACCTCGACTATTCCACCGAGTACCTGCTACACCTCACCAACATAGGTACCGGGTAACTATGTCGCCAAGCTTAGGCAATTTACCGGTTCATGTTAAAGTTGTCCTTTTTCTGAATTAAATTATGTTATTTTATGCAAATGCATTGATTAAATCCAGAAGTTATTTCTATAGTTGCAAAGCTGAAGGCATCATCAATTTCAGATTCTTACAAAAAATGGGGGCTTCAGAAGCAGCCCTTCACTTTTTATCCGGGGAGTTTTCATGTCAATTCCGAACAAGATCAATCTTGGCGAAGTCGAGCTCTTTACTTTGCTATGAGCATTGTTTAAAAAGTAGAAATTTTGGGGACATGAGGTATCAGCAGATCAAGGATTTAAATAAGTGGAAAAATTGCTCAAGGTTAAATACTTTTGGCGGCATACATAGTGTTTTTCGCAGAGAAAAGCTTCATAGTCGCTCCAAATCATTGATCTGCAATTGCCAACAACCTGAAAGATTCAACGAGACAATCATTAAGGATGGAAATAGGAGGTCAATTCACACAATTAGTTCAAACATTCCAAAACATGCTCAAGATGAAGAGATGATTAAGCAGGAAAATGGAGCTCAGCTTTTCAGTAAAGGTCTGAAAACTGCTGCCACGGTTAACAGTGCTTTGCCTAGGACCAACACGGACTCTATTGAAGATGAAGCATGGCATTTCTTGCGAGCAGCCATGGTTTATTACTGTGGTAATCCAGTTGGAACTATAGCCGCTAATGATCCAAGTGAAGCAACTATGCTAAACTATGATCAAGTATTTATTCGTGATTTTATACCTTCTGGGATAGGGTTCCTACTAAAAGGAGAATATGATATCGTGAGGAACTTTATACTTCACACGCTTCAGTTGCAGGTAAAATGACTCAAGTCATCTCAAAACAACCACTTCGCATGAAATGTCTGTTCTAATTCATGTGGCTTTTGTCATATTTACTTATTATGGTTATTCAGGATGTAATTTGACTCCTTTCATTAGCATTATGTGTTTCCTGTTACAGTAAAACAATTTTGTTTGATCCCAAACAAGTCCCCTTACTGTAAAAGATAGTGTCTCTATGTTGCCACTTCTGCTGGCAAGTGTCCTTTTGGATTAAGCAATTATATGTAGTATTTCCGATCTGCTGGCCGTTTTACGCCCAAGTTAACTTTGTGAACTCATTACTTATGCTTTCCCTACTTACTGAGTTTTTGCGATTCTCATATATACCACTTACTTCTTTAGCATGCATAACCTATAACTTCATTGGCATTGCATGTTGTATGATTAGCTGCAATGAAATTTAGTAATTCCTGAGAAAGGTGGTTGTAGGTTGTCATTAATTAGAAATAGTTTTCCCTAAAAATTGCTAGTATTTGACGTGTGTGAGATTTATTAAGGATATTCACTTTTCTTAACATGGTGAAGTTGAAAAAGTTTAGCTCTCATTAGTTTTTTTGCCCTAAGCATCTCTTCCTATTACAAACAGAGTTGGGAGAAAACAATGGATTGCTATAGTCCAGGTCAAGGGCTGATGCCTGCTAGCTTCAAAGTGCGTACTGTTCCACTTGATAATGACGAATCTGCAACAGAAGATGTATTGGATCCAGACTTTGGTGAGGCAGCCATTGGTCGAGTTGCACCTGTTGATTCAGGTGATCTTTTGTAACTTTTGATGCATGTATTTTGTATAGAAAATTTATGGTTATCTGAAGCTCTTTTACTCTATTAATTAACTCCAGGATTGTGGTGGATTATACTGCTACGAGCATATGGGAAATGCTCTGGAGATCTTTCTCTTCAGGAGAGGGTTGATGTCCAAACTGGAATGAAGATGATCCTTAGGTTATGTCTTGCAGATGGTTTTGATATGTTTCCAACTTTGTTGGTGACCGATGGTTCTTGCATGATAGATCGCCGTATGGGTATACATGGCCACCCTCTGGAAATTCAGGTCCTTTCCTTTTTCCTATTGCAAGCAAGCTTGTTATTTGTGATATTCTTACCTCAGATGTATTCTTTCTTCCTTTTTCTCTTTATAAAAATATTTTTATACTTTCCCATGGAGGGATGCCTGAGTTTTACTGACATGCCTATTGGTTGTACATATGGTGGATATATGTTACCTACCTTTTTTCACTTCCATCTCTTCTTCCAGCCATATGTTTGTGTCTCTTCTTCTCTTCCAAAAAGTTTTGCATAATTATGTTCAAGTTCTTTCATGCGTTGCAGGCATTATATTATTCAGCCTTACTTTGTGCACGAGAGATGCTTGCTCCAGAGGAGGCATCAACAGACCTTGTTAGGGCACTTAACAATCGTCTGCTTGCATTGTCATTTCATATCAGGGAATACTACTGGATCGATGTGAAAAAATTGAACGAGATTTATAGATACAAAACAGAGGAATATTCATATGATGCGATCAACAAGTTCAATATATATCCAGATCAAATTCCTCCCTGGCTGGTGGAATGGATGCCTAGTAAAGGAGGCTATCTTATTGGGAACTTGCAGCCAGCTCACATGGACTTCCGGTTTTTTGCACTTGGGAACTTATGGTCCATTGTAAGCAGTCTTGCTACCATAGATCAGTCGCATGCTATTTTAGATCTTATAGAAGCAAAATGGGAAGACTTAGTAGCTGATATGCCACTAAAGATATGTTATCCTGCTCTTGAGGGTCAGGAATGGCGCATTATTACTGGTGGTGATCCGAAAAACACGTAATGCCTTATTTTTATTTTCTATTTTTTCTAATGTGTATACTTTTCATTTTTCTTTCTTTATCTTCGTTGCTGGTAATTTACAATACTCTTGGTGCAGGCCTTGGTCTTACCATAACGGAGGATCCTGGCCAACTTTGCTCTGGCAGGTAAGTTTACCATTCTTCATATGCACACATCTGATTTCATGCTTTCACCACTTATAGCTGCCATCTTGTCCTATATGTGGACTAAAACTTGATAAGTTCCCTTAAAAAATGGTTGTGATTGACCAAATGCAGATGTTTGTAGTGTCCTCTGAATAACAGAGGTAATCATTGTTTAAAAGGATGGGGGGGAAGTCCCTTATGTATCATGGTGCAATTCTAGTCCTAAGACACGAGGCTTGATTCCACGAGTTTTTTTAATATTAAATCAAAAGAAATTTAGAATAAATATGAAAATACATTAAATATTATACAAAATTTTTTAAAAAAAGTTGAAGTTAAATATCTGTATTTAATGACGTACATACATATAAAAGTTATGGTCAAATACTTAATAGGAAAAAATTTAAGACGGAAACTTTATCCTGGAAAAGGGGGCAGATGCTCCAATGCACAAAACGTCTAAAAGGCGAACTCCCCCCTCCCCTCCCCCCCTTTGCTGGGGCATTAACAGCATAGATTTTTGCCCCCATGGATTGGTTAGTGGCATTTAGAGCGTGGTTCATGCTATGTTGAGTTTGGGGATGAGTCTTAGCTTTACCTTTTAAAATATTGGAGATGATTTCTAATATGAAGAGGAGCAATACTGGCATTCAGGGGCAGAGGCACAAGCCGACCTACGGGTTTTGAATTCATATTTATGAAATATGTATAAAGATTGAATCTAGAACCCAGTCATTAACACCTGAAGTCATGGTCTCAAAATCCAGAACCCATAAGATTGAAATCCTGGCCCCGCCTTTGCCAGCATTTCTCTATATTCGAAATGCATAGAAGGTCCAGAAGATCAGATCTCCTTCACATCCAAACACCTATTTAGTGTGTGTTTCATCAATTTATTCCATGTGTCAGATCGACCGCTATGAGTTTCATCCATATGTGCATGAGATCGATGTTCAAAAGCTTGATATACTGCATTAGTTGGTAGGAAATCTTAAAATTTGGTGTGAGATATAATGCAGTTGTTAAGGAAATGTATCTGTTCTATTGTTTACTGTTTTCACTTTAAAGATGCCTTTACCTTAAATGCATAGGAAGAAACATCAGTGGAAAGAGGCCTTTAGCACCAGATAGAGTGGTCAGTGATCTTGCGATAAATCCATAGATGATAAAATTGAAACTTAGCTTCCATATGTGTTCTGCATCTACTACTATTATAACTTATAAGATGCCTTTACCTTAATGCATGGGAAATAAAGGACACTGCACAACACTAGGTGCTGATTTATTCCATCTCATGCTAGTAAACCATCAAACTTTAGGTTGGAAGGTCAAATGTTCATGATTTGGTCATTGTAGTTTATCTATTATCGGCAAAAATTGAATAAACATCAAATATTAAGAGAATTGTAGAAAGATTTAGAATTCAAACTCCCTCATTAATGTTATCATGTATTTTTGGACTAAAGTCATGCTCTTTTACCTTGTGCAATAGCTGAGTTATACGCGTGTTAGATGTAATATAAGAAAAACATACAGAAGTATAACTGAAGCTAGAATAATATCCTGTTCATTTAGTCTGCGTGTAATGATTTTAAATGTAAACCATTTTCAGTTGACTGTGGCATGCATAAAAATGAAGAGGCCAGAAATAGCTGAAAAGGCAATTAAGATTGCAGAGAGACGCTTGGCGAGAGATAAGTGGCCCGAATACTATGATACAAGGCGAGGAGGGTTCATCGGGAAACAGGCACGTCTCTTTCAGACTTGGAGTATTGCAGGATATCTAGTGGCAAAGCAACTTATTGCCTGTCCAGAAGCTGCAAAAATTTTAACCAATGTGGAGGATACAGAACTTCTAAGTGCCTTTTCAAGTATTCTGAGTTCAAACCCAAGGCGAAAACGTTCACGAAAAGGAGTCAAACAGTCTTTCATCATATGAAAATTTTCTTTTTGTTACTTTAAGCCTTTGTGTAATATTAGTGTGAGATGAGCTTAAATGTAACAACATGGTTAGTGAGGGTTCATATAGTTGATCCCAACTCATCTTGGGATGAGGCATAGTTGTATCGTTACGTAAAGCTTTTGTATAGTTACTATACCTGTGTGGTATACCGGTGATGGAAAATTTGTGGCAACATGGCATGTGAAGGTGGTGTCCTGTATCAACTTTCCCTATGTAAATTCATCATAATCCCAGCACATTGTGTCTGATTTTCTTTTCCATTTTTCACTTCCCTGCCCCTGCTGGAGCAGTTATCCCCACAATAGTAAGTAGTAACCGGGAACCATTTTGTTTTCCAATACGTTTATCAATGGCTGAATACAGGGATCTCTATGTAGGCACTTGCACATGTATTTTCTGATAATTGAAATATTATTTGCAAGTCAATGTATGTTTTATAATTTTGTCCATTTTTCCAACTTTAACCTGAAATAGAGGATTTGAAATTGAAAAGCTTGTTCGGAGAGTATTTTAAGTGAAATAAGGACCTCACAACTGGCAAGTATGCTAGGGAGTTCAAGTTCAACCAAAACAATTGTCATTAAGAACCCCTTAACCTTAAAAATGCATGGTCAAGCAATTGTGATAGTGAAACAGAAGAAGCATAATGTCAAAGTAGCCAGCTTGTCGAAATTATCTCTATAGACCAGATAAAAAGTTTCATATTGGAAGTGAAATGTAGGCACTGAATTAACACCAGCACTTCATCGAAGTTGGGACTTGATAAAAAAGCACATGATTTTGGTATTTAGCTTGTTTACTCTGCTACAGTCAAGCTGATACATTTGCTCTTTTAATTTTGATGCAGTAGTTTTACAGCATGTCCTTAGAACAAAATAGCATGCGCAAAAGAAGAAATTCTCTTGACCAAAGATCTGAAGCAGAATTGGCATGTGATAATGCATCACCTTTGCTACAAGACTTCTTCACGAACGAGCCAAGGGGAGAGGTGGGAAACAGGACAAAGTACATGAGTGGTGTCAAGATTCACCCCTGTATTGTATATTTGTACAGATCTTTGCTTGACCTTGTCATGTACAATAAACACAAAGCAGAGCATACCATGGACCAGACATACTGGAATCTGGCTTTACAAGTCGCTGTAGTTCAAACAATGAGCAAATAGTGCATACTATATGATTTGAATAACCAACTGTGCAGTTGGCAGTAAGAATACTGGTGATAAAAATAAACCTATGAACCTAAAGTTTGTTCTCAGCCACAATGCTTCCCAACAGTGAATCACAAGCATCTTCAAGCAGATCCAATACCTGTGAGCAAGAAGTGGGGTTAAGCATTAGATGCATGTTGCTGGCAGTGAGCATCAACCACAAGAATAATGGCTAAAAAAACAAACTGTGGCCTATGTTGCTCGGACTCAAGTGCGGGTATCCCATCCGGATGCAGATCTAGAGGTCCGATCCTTCATAATCTAAATTTTAAGATTCAAGGATGCGGATCCGTGGAAACAACCTCTTGCAGAAATACAAGGTAAGGCTGCATACAATAAACCCTTGTGGTACGCCTTTCCCCGAACCTCGAGCATAGCGGGAGCTTAGTGCATCGGGCTGTCCTTTTAGGGATGCGGATCCAGGTATGGATAAAGTTGCGGGTATTCAGCTAAAAATAACGTAAAATTCTAAAAATAAATCTTTAAAAATATCCTAAATTATGAGAGATATTCTGTGGGAATTTGAAAGGTTATGGAGTACATTCAATAATTTAATCTTTCATTTTGAGAATTTCTCAAGTTGTAGGCACTAGCACTGCAGGCAGCAACTAAAATTCAATCTTTCATGTTTTATTTTTTCCTCAAATTTATCCATGGATTGTGGTCAAGTACCCGATCTCGATCGACCATACCTGATACGAATCCCACACCCTTACTAGTATTAGTGTCGTGTCGACACGAGTGCTGAGGCTAAAATAAAGAGTTCGCACAACATAGACTATGACTCACACAAATTAATAGAATTGACACATAATATATAGACAGTAGCAGCAAAACACCGTCATATTAAATTAATAGGGCCTTTTTTTTTTTGATAAATAAAAGGTTTTTTTATTCAACTAGTACCAAGCTGGTACATAAAAGAAAGTACAAGGCATCAGTACAACTCTTTCACCAACATAGGTTACATATTCCCCCTAGTAAGCACAAAAAGTCCAGATATTGATCCATCTTATCTAGGGTCTTTTATAACCTGTTTGGCCAATCTTTTCAAAAAAGAAAAAAGCGCTTTTTTTCAAATTTGAAGTGCTTGGCCAAGCTTTTAGAGGGAAAAAAAGTGCTTTTAAGCAGAAGCAGTTGCAGTTTTGGAGAAACAGAAAAAAGTAGCTTCTCTCCAAAAGCACTTTTGAGAAAATACACTTAAAAGCATTTTTTAAAAACTTGACCAAACACTAATTGCTGCTCAGAAGTGCTTTGCAAATTAATTAGCCAAACACAAACTATTTCTCGCCAAAAGTACTTTTGAGAAAAGCACTTCCAAAATAAGCTGATTTTTGCAGCTTGGCCAAACAGGCTATTAATGGGGTCTTTTAGACTTCAAAAGCGTCCACTTGCAGAAATTCTTATCACTGCAAAGGAGCTTTTGCTTTTAAAGAAAAGGCTTTCCTAGCCAGGGGCAGTGGTAGAGTCGGTGCACCGGGTCCATCTGAACTAGTACTTTCGACGCGGAGCATAAATTTATATGTAAAAAGTTATCAAAATTGCAAGAAATGATAGGTCGGAACCCATATAATGTTTAAAGTATAAAATCCTAAGAACTGAGAAAGGCTAAACTGGCGTTTACCCTTGGATATGTACTGTTTGTTGGTAATTAATAAAAAAAAATTTAATTGCCTAGAGAAAATGCTAAGAACCTTAAAGATTGAACCAATAGATTTTAAATTATGGATCCGCCTATGTTCCTATCACTTCCTCTAGAAATTATTTAACAGGAATGAAAAGAAAATTGTTCCCGGCTTATTGAGAAAACCTTGGGAAACTACAAGCATATCCAAATTTCCTTTTCAATCCTCTTCACAAATTCAAGGACTTAGCAGAAGTTCCCAAAATACCTCCTTGGATTATTCCTAACCAAATATTTCAAAATGATCCTTGTCAATAGACTAAATTTTAGGACTCTATTGTCCTGTATTCTATCTTGAAGACACCTATAAGTAACTTAGGCTGATGAAAATGAGATGACAAAACAAGCATCAGGACACATATGCAGGACTTATTTCATAAGACATATAGGTTCTATGAAAAGCAAGAAGAGAAGCGAGGTATGATCTGACAGAGGAAAAAGTCCTACTTTAGATTTTAAAACATGTGGGGCGGAATCCGAGGGGTTTGCTCACATGGTTAACGGTTGCTGGAACTTGTTTGTAGATAGGAGAGTCCTGATAATGTTTGGGCTAGCTATGTTGCTCGGACTCTCGAAAAATATTGCCGTCCCCGTGTCAGATCCTCCAAATTGCACTACTTTTGGAGGATCCGACACGTACCTGACGGTATTTTTGAAGAGTCCGAGTAACATAGTTGGCTAGGACCCTGAAGCTACTAAGTTAAAACTGAGGAGCAAAACACTAATTCCTTTTGGATGCCTTGAGAAGAAGATTACACACTTGCTGAATAAAATAATGGCTTTGGTAATATCAGGAGGAAACGGATTTATCAGACTGAGAAATGGCAGAGAAAGTCGATGCTGCTATGGAGCTAAAAGAAGTGGAAAAGCTGGAAAAGATATCCTGGAGATAAAAGTCTCGAGTCTTGTGCTGAAGTCTGCTGATAAAAAAACTAAATTCTTCTAAAAATGGCAAACTTGCATAGAAGGCATAATCTGATTGACATATTAAAAATTGTTTCGAAAGAACAACAATAGTAGAAGAAGTGCAAGACTATTGAGAGGGATATAGAACTTTCTTGATTTCATTCGAGCGTATATAACGAAGAGAGCCTTGGCATAACTGGTAAACTTGCTGCCATGTGACCAGGAGGTCACGGGTTCAAGCCGTGGAAACAGCCTCTTGCAGAAATGCAGGGTAAGGCTGCGTACAATAGACCCTTGAGGTCCGGCCCTTCCCCAGACCTCGCACATAGCGGGAGCTTAGTGCACTGAGCTGCCCTTTTATTCGAGCGTATATAACATAAACTTCAGTGCCTCCGATTGTAGACCTTACATCATAAGGTGCAAAGTTCATGTGGACCAGGGTGCACGAATCAAGGTCAAAATCAGGATGGCAGATTCTTGGTTCCCACCACTTAGAAGGAGATGGTGCCGAACATGGTTCAAGTACCTTTCCCCAGATTTGTTTCAGACCAATAATCCATCATGCTAGACTCTACCAAAGTGAGAAGCACACAGTCTCCTTTCACGTTTGACAACATGTAGTTGAAAGAGGGGCTTTGGAGGTAGGAAGTCACAGTGGTGAGCGAGTTATCAGTCACCGGAGTCATTTCGCCTACCAAACAAACTGAAGCTCTTAAAAGGGAATGGAACAAGGAGGTTTTGGGGAGCATTGATGTCAGGATAAGGGAGTTAATGAATGAATTCACGGAGATAGAGAGACTGGGAACAGTTACGGAATTCGAAGGATAGAAAAATGAAGAGGAAAGAAGTGAAGGGAGAGTTAGCTACAAGGGATATAACTCAACAGACCATTCTTTAGTTTCTTTCTTCTCCGTGCAGCCTTAAGCTATTAAGATCAAAGGTAATATGAGGTGAGAAGCTAGATAAATTGCTTTTGCATTGGGCATCAAATAGCACTAGTTTTTCGAGAATAGTCTTCTACCATAAGAAAATGACAGCAGGCTGTATTATAGATAACACAATTACTAAGCATAGCAGGTCAGGCTCATAATTTAGGAAAACACAAAAACTTAAGTTATCTCTTCATTCTCCCAAAATGTTGAGGAGAAACTCAATGATGTCTCCTGTTTTATCCATTCTTTCCATGAAAATGTAGCTAACAATTGTGTTTATTATCCATTCTTCATTCTGCTGCTGCATTGTTTGAGGTATAAATTGGCACAGTCTTGTGAATTAACTACCTAATTCAAGCCAATAGAACATAACCTTCTGTGTTAGAACTATCACAATGCTCCAAAAGTTAACAAAATAAGCATTAGTGAGTTTCTCCCGTATAGCCATCTAAAATGTGAAAATCAGGTAGCTTTTGGGTTATTTCTCATGTCTTAACAAGATAAGACGGATTTTCAGACATTACCTTCTCAAAACCTTGAGCTCCACCATAGTAAGGGTCTGGAACTTCAGTTTCTTCATGCTTCTTACAATAGGAACACATCAAGCGAACCTGAATGTTAAATGCACTTTGAGAACAACAGACTTAAGAATTGCACTTGATAACAAATACCAGCGTAAGATCTATATATTAGCAAACCTTTTCAGGTGCATCAGCTGGTAATGTCTCTCTATGGATCCACCTCTCCAAAGCTCCAAGTATATCAGCTATGAGGAGAAAAATATCAGCTCTTGATAGAGTACATATGTTCAAACAATCAACATTATCACAAGAAGTTGTGTAGCTTAACATAAAGGGTAGCACAAAGCATGAAAAGAACCAATAAGAAAGAAAAGCTAAAAAAAACATATCTCCAAGAATTTGACAAAGGATTATTGCAAAAAATCCACCTTTGTTTTGCTCATCCATAGCAAGAATGAGATCAAAATCTTTGAAATCAGAAGGCCTAATTGGCCTAGATATAGAAGTTATCGCAATTCCACGCCTTTTAGCAGCAGCCCTCATTCTTGGGTCAGCTTCATTTCCCTTTAAAATAACCGAACAGAATTAACATAATCAATTTCAAGAAAGCTTCAAAACCATAAAAAGTTACAATTTTTACAGATACCCAAGTGGCAATACCTCGTCATAATTAATAGCACCAGCAGAATCATTCTTAAACTTGGAACATAATCAATTTCAAAGAAAGTTCCAAAACCATAAAAAGTTACAATTTTTACAGACACCCAAGTGGCTATACCTCATGATGATTAATAGTACCAGCAGAAACAATCTTAAACATGATCAATTCCAAGAAAGTTCCAAACTTTGTAAAATTTTTACAGATTTTAAAGACACCCAAAATCGGCCATATTTCATGACAACTAATAGTACCAGCAGCATCAATCTTAAACATGATCAATTCCAAGAAAGTTCCAAACTTCATAAAAAATTTACAAAATTTAAAGACACCCAATTGGAAGTACCTCATGATAACTAATAGTACCAGCACAATCAATTTTAAACATGATCAATTCCAAGAAAGTTCCAAACTTTAAAAAAATATAAATTTTACAGACACCCAATACCTCATGATAATTAATAGTACCAGCAGAATCAATCTTGAACTTGGAATCAAGTCCTCTTTTTTTGACCAAATCAGTAAAGACACCTTCAGCAGCTGGGCTTCTGCATATGTTACCAAGACACACAAAGAGAACTGAGAATGGTTTGGTCTGCTGTGAATTTGCTTCTGTGTTTGATTCTTGGGATGCCATTGAAGCTTTGAGTATTAGACTTTTGTGGCTTTTTACACGAGGATCTGAGTGTTGAGGAAATGGGTATTTAGAAGGATGAAGAAAGTTTAGAAATGGGAGTTTCAGAGAGTGAGGGGAGTGGCAGTTTGGTAATTTTGAGGTGGTTGGTATGGTGAGTGTACTGTACAATAAGGACCTCATCACTTGACTTCTTGGATGTTGCAATGGTGGTTGGTCTTGGACACAAGTTCTGGTAATGAATGAATAAAATAAAATAAAGGTAAAAATATTTGAGAAAATTATTTTAAAAGGCCAATTTTAGACCGAAAAAGGGAATGAATATAAAGATTTTATACAATTAATTTGGAATTGAAGTTTCGTTGTTAATGTTGTAAATTTGAGGTTGGTCGTGCATAAAAAGTTCTAATTGAAGCGCAAAATTATGTTCCCTCTTAAAGTTTAGGTTGTTCCTTTTGGTACTCTCCTAATCCATTTTGACATATGTTTTTTTTTTTTGGAAAAAATATTTAGCTATAATTCATGCGATATGTTTTTATTTAGAAATTGATTACTTTCGTATTTCATGCAATTTTAAATATCTTTAACATGTTCTTATTTTTTTTAAACATTTTTATATTAATTTTCATATCCAAATTAGAGATGAAAAGGCTCGTGGATATTATTAGCATGTTTGGCCAAGCTTCTCGAATCCTAGGAGTACTTTTTTTTTTAAAAAATGTGCCTTTTTCAAAACTTGATGCGTTTGGCCAAGCTTTTGGAAGAAAAAAAAAGTACATTTGAGGATAAAGAGCAAAAAGTAGTTTCTCTCCAAAATCAATTTTTTAAAAAGCACTTTTGAGAAAAATACACTTACAAGCAATTTTTAAAAACTTGGGCAAATACTAATTGTTGCTCAACAGTGCTTTTCAAATTAATTAGCCAAACAAAAACTACTTCTCACTAAAAGTTTTGAGAAAAGCACTTGTCAAAATAAGTTGATTTTTGCAGCTTGGCCAAACAGGCTAATATATACCTGCATTCTCACTCATTTGTTTTCTTGTCGGAGTTAAACTTTCTGTTTGAAACAAATACATTGTACCTACATTCTCACTTATATGTGTTGCACTTCTGGAACATGAACACTAATATGACCTACATCTATTAGCTACATAGATCAGACATATGCGTTAATATTAAAAATCAAACCTATACTTTCTCATATACCTCTAGTGTTGCTAAAACATCTCAAACTCGATACTCTCCTATATTTTTTAACTCATTTTGACACTTGCTGCTCTCTTTATGTTGTTGGTTAGCATCAGGGAAGACATTCGCCAAGTCGTAGAATCTAGGCATTTCTGGAGGTGTTGCGCACCGAATTAACGCCCAGTGGAGTCCCTCAAAGAATGGATGCTGCTTTATTTCTGCTGCCCCTCTCACAGCTCCTAACCTATTCTCAGGTTCCTTCTGCAGCAACCTTCTTATTAAATCTCTTGCTCGAGAACTAACAGTAGGACTTTCTGGAAACTCAAGACATTGAGAAACCACGTTGGCCAGTGTATCCTCATTTCCTGGCCCTTTGAAAGGAGTCCTTCCATATAAAAGCTCATACAAAAAGATTCCGAAGGTCCACCAATCTACTGCACTGCCATGACCTTCACCTTTGATAATCTCTGGAGCCAAATACTCATGAGTTCCTACGAATGAGTTGGAACGAGCGTTTGTTGGCTCTACAACAAGCTGCGGTAAAGGATAGACTTGTGCAGGTAGGTCAGCCTTTAGGTTACGCGTCTTTGCTGCAGCAGATAAAAACCTGGGGCTGAGGCAGGATACTTGCCAGGATGGATTTAAGCAGAAGGGATCAGTGCAGCTGGATACTGAGCACGGACTAGACTTCTTTGGAGGCTCAATGGGGGGAGAAGATGATTTCAGCAAGGTAGGATTAACAGGGCATCTTAGAGACAAATCAAAATCAGAGAGCATGATATGACCATCTTCTCGGACCAATACATTCTCGGGTTTTAAGTCACGGTAGACAACTCCAAGCAGGTGAAGGTATTCCAATGCAAGAAGAACTTCAGCAACATAAAATCTGCACACAGCAAATAACAGTCGAAAGTCAAAACATATAACTTACCATGTCTCACCTTAAAATGTTGAACAAAATCACAAGAAGCCATCTTAAAATCTGGAGAGATGAAAGGCTCAAAACACAGGTTGCATATCCCAACTCATTTATTTGGAAATTAATTAACCAGAAAATAATCTCCATCTATAGTGGGTATCCAGTTAGGATATGACATGCAAGCATGGTAATGTTATAAGAAGGGATGCAAGAGAAATGGAAGCTCATTTTCATTACTTCCACCTATTCACTAGTCACTACATAAATTCAGCATTTGTATTCCTAAGATGCTACATTTTTCTCCTTTTCCCTCTTTACGTTGAACTGAATCAACTGACATGCATTCTATCATTTTGCTGCTAAATGTTTTGATATTAGCTAGTACTCCTATTTAGCAATCTAATTATTGATCGTCTTCCCCTGAAAGCAACACTTGCCATAAATTCTCAGAGTTCTGCCAAAGACACAAGACCAATGCTTAATGAGGCAAAATGGGAAGACCAAAAAGGAGAAGAAACAGAAGTTAAAACATCAAGGAAAGAGCAGCAAATTTTTGGTTGGCAGATTAGATCCCTTGAAGTTTTCTAAAAATTGTCACACTGACCCTTTAAAGATACAGAAACTCCCTCATTAGAACAAGTAGTTTCATTACCTCCCTTGACCAAGTCACAATTAGTGTGAAGATCCGAAGTTATAGGGAATGAACATCTTCATCTCAATTTTTATGGTATGGTCCAATCAAGAAATCAATTTTTGGTTCAACTGAATAGCAGGAAAAAGCAAACAGCTGTAATGCAAATTGATTATTTTGGTTGGCCAATTATCTTATAAAAACAACTTTAAAAGATTAACCTGGAAATTAGTAAAGAGGATATCTTATCACTTATCCAAACCCTGAGGTTTAAGAGAACTTTTTTCCCCTTAATAAGGGCACTTCTAACTCTTATAAGTCTTCAGCCTCTTTAAAGTACCCTAAGCCAGAAAAATTACCTGGCAGCTTGTTCAGAGAAATTCTTGCTTGGTTGTTTTTGTCGTAGTACATGCAGATCACCACCTGGACAATAATCCATCACTAAACACGAGTATTTCTCGTTAGTAAATTGGGCATAGAGTGTAGGAAGAAACGGATGATCGAGTATTTGAAGAATTTCTTTTTCAGTCTGAGCTCTCGTCATCTTCCTCTTGCTGGTCAGGAGGTCATTATCCATAAATTTCATAGCAAAGATACAGTTTGTGCCCGTTAGCTCAGAAAGATAAACATTCCCAATATCCCCACCTCCAAGTTTTCTGAGCAGCTTAAAATTCCTTAAGCCAATCTTTCCATGCTGCTTCTGAACACAAATAATAGCTTTCCATCTTAAATCTTTTGACATATGAGGCCGATAACCACTGCGACTAGACCCACTGGTGTAGCTTTCATCGCTAAGGCTTGTAGTGCTGCTATAATCCCCAATACTACTCTTCGACCTTTGAGACATCTGCCCCTTTTCCTTAGACCCTGATCTTCCATCAGCTTTTGTAAGTATACTTCTTTCTGCTAGTATTTTACTTGCCTTAAGTTTCATCACATCTTCAGACAGATTGGAAGTATGAGTGACAGAAGTAGATTGTTCTTGAGCTGGCACGTTCGCAGATTCAGGACTTTTATGTGAAGAATCTGACATACTCCTTTCTGGGACGAGGAATATCTCCACCAAATTCCCCACACCTCCATCAACATGATGATCAGGGTCATTAGCCTCCACCACAGCGGTGTACGTTCTCTTCAAAGCCCTCGTTTCTGAGACTGCAGACAACCTGAATGCTTTTGTCGATTGCTTCTTCACGGCAGCCAGCTTTGATGCCTGAGAGATGCATAATCCTCTCAAGGCCTGCTTCAAATTTTCAGGCTCAGAAATTCCTATTCCTGATGCACGAGAGGGGCTAAATCTCATTGGCCCTTTCATCGCACTTTTGCTCATTACATCTTTGACACCCCTTTTCGTCGTACTCACACGCCTATTGGAATTCATAATCTCTATCGCCTCAAACAGTTTATTAATATCATCTTCAATACAATACTTTTTTATACACTTCATGTGATGATGCATTTGCGCATCTTCATTCATTTTAGGTGCAGGATCCTCCATTGACTCTGTAATCTCACTACTACCAGGCAACCTAGCCATTCTTCCTAGAAAACTATATATAAGACCGAGAAAAACACAGTTTAATGCGTCCACCGGTAACTACCTAGCCCATTTCCGACAAAGCAATATGAAGAGAAAGAAGTACACAAATCAAACAGTACATCAGAAACCCTCCAAAATGGCGAGCGATCATATTCAACTCCAAATGATGAACGAGAGCAACGACAGTACTGTGTACTTGCGTCCAGCATTCATTGCCTGATGCAAACAGTGGAAGTCCAGAAATATTAGTAGATAATAAATTGGACACATTAAGACATTGTAAGGATCAATTTTATGATTGCAATTACAGCTAGCTGTTCACAAGTTAAAGCAAATAAATGTTGATAAATTTGTTTGTTTACATCCTACTAAGGATGACAACCACCTCCAGGAAACATATTAAACACAAATTAAGAGCACAAGTTTGTTTCCTACTTATGTAACTTTTCTTGCATATATTATCAATCCATGATCAGCTGACTCTATCATCCCTGATTATGAAGGTGTAGAAATTCTTTATACTGACGGTGTATATAACTTTTACTCATTTGAAAAACAACATAAAAGAAGCAGAAGAAAAAGTGGGAATGCCAAAAAGGACATTCAAAATATTATCTTCAATTGGATTGCATAAACACGAACTTGCCCTACTTAATTAAAACAAGGCAAATCGACAAAGCTATTCTCACAACTCAAAAATAAATAAATAAATAAACTTCATCAACAAATAGCAAAAACCAGAAGAAAAACATAATACTCCTTCTGTCCAAATTTAGGTGAGATGATTTAAAGTCACATAAATATTATATTTGCTTTACACCACAGAGCTCGCACATCGAGAGCTTATTGCATCGGGCTGTTCCATTTTTTTTAATATAGATTTTAAAAGTCTTTTTTCTTCTTAAACATCGTGCTCAGTCAAATACACTCATATAAATTAGGACGATGAGTACAACAGAACCAACTTGTAGGCTTCTTGTAAACAATTTTTAAAAAAAAGAAGAAGAAAAAACAACCTAAGCTTGTTATTGTCCACAATATGTCATGCATAACCAAAAAATTAGGTGCAAAAATTCAGAAAGTGAAACAAACATATATACATATATATAGAAAGGGATGAAGGAGCAACCTGAAAAGTGATCAAAGCAAAGGGAGAGCTGATAATTTCATTAAACTGAAGATAAGTAGGTTTATTTCAACTGTATATTATGCGTTTAAAGGAGAGAAGGTTGAAGTGAAATACAAGGATAAAGTTGAAGAAAACAATGAAAGATAAGTCGATTATTACCAAAAAAATACTTTGAAGAGCACGAGAGAAAGAGGGTGAAATTGAATGAGGAAAGAGAGGAAATGAAACAAAAAGAGTTATGTTGGCAAGAAAATTCACGAGAAGTCACACTGTTCATATTTTTCTTTTGTATGGGAGCATGCACAGAGGGAAAGCACTAGCTTCTGATTTGGACGAACCCATTCATTTTTACTTAAATTTTATATTTATATTTAAAATTATAAAATCTAAAATATTATTTATATATAAAGTCAGACCTCTCTATAGCAGCATTGCGATAATAGTCCTTCACTATAAAAGTCAGATTTTTTATGGAATGTTATAATATATATTCTTTATAACAACACTTCACTATAATAATCAAAAAGTTTTGGAATAAATGGGTTGTTATAGAAAAGTTTGACTGTATAAATTTAATAACAAATTCATAACCATAAACTTCAAATTTTAGCTCCAACTTTGCACAGGAGAGCTTCCCAATTTTTGATTTATTTACTTTTGACAATAAAAATGTTGTACTGTTAAAGCAAGCTTCTTAGAAGTTGACTTCCTACTATAATAATTATGAAATTATCCTTAAAATTGATTTCGATACGCTGAAGTAGCTGCTCACTCGCGCTATGAATTTTTGGGGCAGCTAATTTATTTTCCAAAAAAAAGAACAAAAATTGAACGTGTACTTTTTTTATAATTTTTTTTAATTCACTTAAACTTGAATTAGTTTCAAACGGCGGATTAAAATGATGAATGTATATGTTATTTGTTCTACCTTAATTTGGGGTAAAGAGGGAGTTTGAACGAGGAGACATAGGGAGGTTACCAGAATTATTTGTTTTTAAATGTTTTCTTTTCCTTTTTATGTGTTTGTTCTTGCTCTTCTTTAGTTTTGCTTAATATTAAATGTTTGTTATAAATAATTATCTAATGATGGATGTCTATAACTCATAAAAGAGTAATAGCCACTACTCTTCTCTATTATCTTCATAGCTCCCACTACTCCAATACGTATGGAGTTATAGTTGTAACTCACATACCTCCATAACCTCCCCATGAGCTTCCTTCGTGATCTCAAATGTTTAATGTCATGCTTATGACATTCTCTTGTATACCTCTGTGAATACTATAGATAGAGGATGAGAAGTGATATTGTACACACTTGAATACATAGAAGAAATAAGAACCTCTTATCTCTTTGCTCATACATTCTTGTCTATTTCTTATTTTATATTATTACTTTGAGCTAAGTTTGTTAACACGTTATCAGCACGAGTCTTTAATATTTCATTTATATCATCCCCTAAAGGATCAGAGATAACTAAGTTTATGCTGGAACTACGGAGAGTGGACTATCCAGAATCATTGATACATGCTGGTTGTTGAGCCATTATAGACCTTCGATATTTCATATGCCATGTTGATCAGTTTGCTTATATTGACCATTTTAGTCATTTTATGTTTTTCAACAATATTTTGGTCTTCTTTAACTTTAAAGTAAGCACAAAATTCGGCATACAAGTTGAAGCATTGCAGCAAAATTTTCGTATAAGTGAATTAGAAGAAAAGGAATCGAGAGTCATTCTATATCTAGCCACGAAAATGAAAAGGTAATATTGTGAATTCATAGTGCAATCCGAGGTATGCATCTGAGGTCTATCATAGCTTAAACTTGAAGATATACTAATATATTAAAATTAATTAAACTATTGGTTTGCTCACCTACTCTTAAATCCTTCAAATTTTATATAATTTATTCCTTTCGACTGTTGTACGTACTATCATGAACTGGAGGAGTTATATATTAGTTTGCTAGCTGTGGCTGAAACAAGGTAGGACTATTAGATGTTAATATTTAGTTCATTAAATAACTTTTTAATGGTTCTATAAGTTATAACATAATTACTATAAAAGTTAAACATGTATATTAGGAAGGTAATAATTACTATATTTTAGAGTTCTCATGAAATTAAATTTCAAGCATGGTAGAGCTAAATACTGTTAATCTGGAAAAGGTGATTTCTAACTCATAATACTTACATCATATGACCATTGGAGGAGTAGCCATATTACTTCTAGGATTTTAATTTGTTCGTAATACTATATTCGGATTTTCCTTTTCGATTTTTGGTTGGCTTTGTGATATGATTCTATTGCTTCTTTGAGAAAGAAAAACTTTTGTGAGTGAAAAACTTTACACGTAGTTTTCTATTTTGGCAAAGAAAATGTATTACGCTAATCTTCTGCTTTAGGCACATGAAAATAATATTGTGATCCATATTAATTAATTAGATGCACATATCGTCTATAGAGATTGTTTATTTAATGTGCATTAACATCTTCATTGAGATATAAGATTGCATGGATACCCACTAATTAGCTTTCTCTTCTGATGATATAGTTCATATGTTACATCAAATTAAATATGTGATAAAGTGATGCAAGTACTTAAGTTTTATTTATCACTAGACGAGTTTATATACCTATAACCATTGAAAGGGATAATACTTAAAAGTTTTATGATGACTGAATACGGTGATTTGACATTGATTGAGGGTACGACGATGAGTTTAAGTCACATCGCATCATGGGGGCTGATGCCTTATGATGATAAGAGTTGGATTTGAGTCACAACTCATTACGGCCTAACATGTCTTTATATGGGTAGGTATTGGGTTTGAGTCTCAATGCACCATATTGATAATATAATGATGACTAAAGAAAAATAATGTATTTTTCATGAAAAGGCATGAAGCTTGTCCCACTTGATTTGTTCCATTCACTACTAAAAATCAGGGTTTTAGAGACCAAAAATTAGCGACCAAAGTTGGTCTGCCACAAAAAGCGACCAAAATTGGTCGCCAAATTACAAAAAAAATGAAAAAAAAAACTTAAATCCAATAGCGACCAAAGACGGTCGATCCTTGGTCGAAAAATCGTCAACATTTTGACCGGACTGGTCAGACCAGGTTGGTCAAAGAAAATTCACAATTGGCGACCAAGTTTGGTCGCTTATCTGGACCCACGTTTAAAAATAGCGACCAAAGGTGGTCGCACATGGAAGGAAAATTTTATGGGGAGAAAAGCGACCACAGTTGGTCGCTTATCTGGAAAATTAAATTAAATCAGATTTTAGTTTTGCGACCAACTTTGGTCGCCAAATTAAATGTTTGCCATAAATAATTATCTAATGGTGGTCCACTCGTAAAAGAATAATACCCACTACTCTATTCCATTATCTCTATAGCTCTTACTACTCCAATATGTATGGAGTTATGGTTGTAATTCACATACCTCAATAATCTCCCCATCATCTTCCTCCGTGATCTCAAATATTTAATGTCATGTTTATGACATTCTTTTGTATACCTTATGTAATACTAAACTATAAATAGAGGATGAGAATGATATTGTACACACTTGAATACATGGAAAAAATAAGAACCCCTCATCTTTTTCTCTCTACATTCTTGTTTATTTTCTTGTTTTATATTACTTTGAGCTAGGTTTCTTAACAATGTTGACCTTTTTGTTATTAGTTTTATAACTTTTTTTGGGGGTGAATTGAGCTGCAACATCTCATTTGCTATTTCAATTTCAAATACAGGATATGGAACCATTTAGAGATAAATTTACCAAAATGAGAATATACGAAATTTTTTCTTTTGTGGTGATAATAAAGTGCAATTCATTCTTCTGAAAAAAATCAGATCCAACTTTTCTTTATATCTTCTTTTTTTCTTGCTTTTTTTTTTTTCCAACAATAGAAATATTATTCTACATATGAAAATTGGAAATATCTAACTCAATTAAGTTATTAGCAAAGAAAACATATGAAAATTAGGTAGAAACTCACATTTTATCAGAATTGGACTTGAGAATGAATTTGGCCCAAAAAGTAGAGAATGCGGGTCGAGCTTAGGTCCGATCCAAATAGATTTAGGATGGAAATGATTCTAAACTGTTGGATCATCCAATGGCTAGCCATATGATCAAGATCCACCTAAAGACGGTATTCAATCTTAATTAGGGGTGTACACAGGTCGGGTTGGTTCGGATTTTCCAATTATCAAATCAAATCAATTATATCGGGTTATTAAATTTAAAGACCAAACCAAACCAATAAAAGTCGGATTTTTTAATCTCGATTTTTCTCGAATTTTCGGGTTATTTCGGTTTTTTTTTCCTCATAAAGTCTTCATAGCACAAAGCATAGAATTTATGCTCCAAATATTTCTTTGATCCTAGTAAGACATAGCTATATAAGGTGTTTTTCAAGAAAATAATATAAAATATGAGATGAGCTATGGCATTGTACTAAAATATTCAACAATAAAGATAATAAAATCACATAAAATAAATATTATTAATAAGCCATAATAAAAATAAACATAATCTAAAATTGCTAAGTTGCTAAAATAAGTACGACTTACAAGTACTATTTTTTTACGACTAAACATTATAAAAAAATAAGTTGTGCATTTTATCTAAATCATGAAAAAATTAAAAAAATAGATATACAACACTATTGTCATTCCTAGTATAATTTAATTAAATGTCTTTTATTAGTATTAATACTGACTATAAAACTTATAGTAGCATTCAAAAATTATAAGTCCAAGTTTAAAATAATATGTTAAAAGATAAAATTGTGAAAATGTTTAAGAAATATCTATAAAATACACTACAATAAATATTTTTATGTATTAAATATATTTAAAACTTCTATACATGTAATGTCGGGTTGGTTTGGTTTCAATTTGACTCTTTTTTAGTTAAAACCAAACCAAATCAATTATGATTGGATTTTTTTTCCAACACCAAACCAATCAAACCACACCATAGTCGGATTTTTTTTCCGGGTTTGATTCGGATTATCGATGGTGCGGTTTGTTCGTTTTGTACACCCCTAGTCTTAATAATAACCTAAAAAGGCCATTTTTTTTCTTTAAAGATGTGAATTTATAATTTGAACTTGCTTGGTTCAAATTTTAAAATTCTTACGGTTGACCACGTTTTAAATTTTATATTTAATATTTATTGAGATTGTAGTTATTTTCACAAATATATTTTTGTTTTGTTTCAGCAGTCTTAGGTAGAGCAAAAATAATTAAATCAATGCTACATTGGCATCTTGATTTGAATCCATTTAGGTAAAAGTATTGATTAGTTCCCGCATAGAGTGTTTATGTCAAATTAATAAATACATAAAACATATCTTCAGAAATATAATTATCACTAAATCATAATTAATAAATATTTTCATCTTAAAATATCACTTAGCCATGATATATTAATATAATTTAGTGTAAACACTTGGTGTAAGTTAGTTTTAACCGATTCATATGTTTTTAATTGTGGTATGTTAATGCCAAACTTTTAGTTTGCCCCCCTAAACTTTGAAGTAAGTACTATTATATTCCGTTAAAAGCATTTTTCCTATACCAATACCATTGATAATGATGAGAAATTGGCAAAACTGTCATAGTCGAAAATTTAAAGAGAAAATAAATGACGGTAGGAATTTAAATATACTAATTGAAAAAAAAGATATATTGCAAATGTAGTATGGATACGAATAAGGACAGGATACATCTTGGATTAATATAATGGCTCGAAATCCTTAACTTCTTTATATAAATATAGATGAACAAATAATTACTGGTGGTTGGAAAAAAAAAATTAGTTGAAAAAAGAAGGTACAAGTGTGATCCTCATTGTATAAAGTTTAATTATGAATAACTAGAGTTCATTAATTAAATTTATAACACTGTGCAGGGCTGTTTGGTCAACCTATTATTGGTGTACCATTATTGTGAATTTGATACAACTTTAGGAAGCAAGTTAGAAGGTATGTTTACTCCAACACTACATGTTTAAGTTATTATATATACTATGTAGATGAACCCTTTTCTATTGATATAAATTTGTGGGACATGATTATCATTATGGAGTAGGACTGGACTGCAATTATAGGATAGTTATGTCAAACTTAAGAAGGAAATATCTCATTGCATGTAAATGCAATAGAGCATAAATATTGCTTATTACTTCGGTTCACTTTAAGTAATTTTTTAGTTTTTTTCACACATATTAAGAAATTCACCTTTTATCATTAATTAACAATGAAATTGATCATATTAACCTTAATTTGCTCATTGAAATATAATAAACTACTCCCACGCTCTTTACTTCAAGGGCAACTTTGAAAAAAAGAAGTTAATTACTTCTTGATATCTGAAAAAATCAAATATTGTGTACCACAAAAAGGGCCAAAAAATCACTTAAAGTGGACCGGAGGGAGTATTATTTAACTATTTTAAATTTTCGGCTTCCATTTCCTCTTCTCTCGTATCTGTCCATCTTTCTGATGGTGAAGAAGAAATTATGACAATAATTGCGATAATAAAAACGAAGCATGCGGCAAGGCCTCCCAATCCAAGAACCCAATCTGGAATCTTCGTTCTTCTTTTATGATGATGAATAGAATTGCCCGTTGCACCTTGTTTTTCTTTGACCGGCCTATATTCTTTCTATAAGCAAGCTCCCTCCAGCCGTCCAATCCCTGGACGGTTCTCGGTTCTTGAACATGTTGGGGGATTAGGCGGCAGTTGAAAGAGCTGCCCGAACAAGCAAAAAAAAGCCTATATAAATTAATCACGATTCATGAAATTATTTTAGAGTGCACTCGTGAAAGATTGTTCGAGTCAGAAAATATTTTCCCATATTCTTGACTATAAGAAAATTTAAATAAAAAAAGGTTACATATGAGTTTAGAAAATTCTAAGGATTCTTTTTTAAAAAAGGGAGTTGGAATAATAAGTCATATACTGATTTATGTGAATAAATTATTTTCCTTCTTTTAGTGATCATCACGCCTCCACCACAGCCTCCAATAACTATAAATGTCAAAATTTCAAATCTAAGGGGCTAATAAATGTATGATAATAGCATCTTCGAATTCATTCCCTTATCCTAGACCTCTTCCATATTTTCGTTTTCTTCGTTTAAAATATTTCTCCATTTAGGGCTGGACCAGATGACGAACTGAGACGCCTCACCTTAAATGATCCATTGGTTAAGAATAGCAGAGAAATTTTCCTCATTTTTAGTTCAAACACTCGATCGTCTGGCTCTTGAGGTGTAGGAAATAAGCTGCTAATTCTACGGTAAGTCCAAAGATGAGTAATTGATAAGCATATAGGTTAACTCTTAGCGCGGTAAATAAACAAGCTAAAGACAAAATCATCTAAAATAAAGAATTTTATTAGCTATAGAAAATAAAGAAGCAGAAATCGGAATATGATAAACCAAAACACTAGGTATTAGTGAATTTGGTGATAAATGGACATAAGCATATTTTATCACCCCCATGGCTTCTACTTCGAATTATCATTTATTGAACCTCTAACTAAAATTAACAAAACAAAAGGAACTCAACAGCTCCACTCGGAAATATTTAATTCAAACCAAACAGGAAAAAAGTTCAACCAAATATTTCTTTTATGGCGATATCCCCTAGTTGTAAATAAACAAATTTGGTATTTGTCAGGAACCTTTTTGATTGAAAAAATAAAATAAAATTAATTGACGGTGTGTTTTGTAGAGAGAAAAATATTTTTTAATTTTTTAATGTTTGATTGGTTAATATGTAAAACAAGCTCCTTATAATCAGGAAATTAAATCTAGTAAGTATAGGAAAAATAAATAAGGACCTTTACTCTTTTGATTAGAGTAGGAATTACGAGACAACAGAACGTACGGCCGACTTCTTTGCTCAAATTCTATCCTTTAAAGGAAGAGTAGGAAAAACAAATTACATAAGTGATATTCCACGCTGATAGTCTCCTTCATACGTCCAAACACTCCATCCCACACTCCGACGCCCCCTCTCAAGAGCCCCCTCCCCTACCCTACCCTTCTCCTCTGACACCTATCATCCCTCGCTTCTCAGCTCATACCGTATTTGTCTAAATTATAAATAAATAATCGTAAAATAATATTTTTTGCTTACTATCAAATTAGAAAATAAATAAGTAAAAGACTCACTTATTTTTCAGGACATCCCTAGTCAGACCTATATGTTGCATTAAGAATAAATGAACCTCTAATGAAAGGGAAGAGTCCATTTGTCTTAAATGATAAATATTTGCCATTATCGTAGTGAAAAAATGAGCTCGAAAGAAATTAGATGAGTACAAATAATTTATATATTCAACTCAACTAATTTGAGATTTTCGTAATGAAGAAATGATCTCGAGATCATTGTTTATCCAAGTTTCTCTTGAAGCAAACGGGTTTTTTTTTTTTGTCGAAAGTATTTTTTTTTAAAATTAAGGTATTTGGTCAAATTTTTGAAAGAAAACAAAAATGCTTTTGAAGAGAAGCAGAAGCAATTTTGAAGAAGCAAATTTTTTTTTTTTTTAAAACTTGATCAAACATTAATTATTACTAAAAAATAAGCACTTATCAAAATAAACTAATTTTTGTAACTAGGCCAAACCGCTGTAAGAAAATTTGAAATCTCTCATGTGACAAAAGACAATACTCATAAATATTCTCCGGGCCCAGCGGCATCCAATATCTACTACACGAGTAACGGACTTTACGTGGCCCAAGTCCCCTATTTCACGGCCCAATGCTAATTTCGCTCCCCGAGAAAATTCACCTTCAAAAAGCTCTCCACCCCTCACTTCATTCTCTCGTTCTTCTTCTTCTTCTCCTTCGCCTGAGCCCAAATGGAGCCATGGCTCGATGACTTAGCCGATGACCTTCAAAGCATCAGCTTCAACTCCACCACCACTTCTACCACCACTGACATTAATCGCTCCACCAGTTCAGGTTCCGAAGCCACGTGGACTGCAACCACCGCCTCTTCCGCCTCCTCTTCCTTTAACCAACATGTTATCAAACCACGCGCCGCCACTCCCTCCGGCGACCCTTACTGGGACGCCATTACACGTGTCATTTCCACTTCTCCTTCCTCCTTAATTTCCCTCAACGAACTCCGCTTCCTCCACCGCCTCGGTTCCGGGGACATAGGTTCTGTATATCTAGCCGAAATTAAAACTCCGGCGCCGGAAAGTTCGTCGAAGGCGTCGGCGGCATCTTACTTCGCGGTGAAAGTTATGGATAAGAAGGAGCTGGCGGGCCGTAATAAGGAAGGAAGAGCGAGGACAGAACGGGAAATACTCGAAATGTTGGATCATCCTTTTCTACCGACGCTTTATGCCTCCATTGATTCGCCGAAATGGTCGTGCTTATTGACGGAGTTTTGCCCAGGCGGTGACCTTCACGTCCTCCGACAACGTCAGCCGGCCAAACGCTTCCCTGAATCCGCCGTCAGGTTTGCTCCTTACTACTCTCACATTACACTGAAAAACACTTATTATTTGAAATAATGTCCAAATATTCTTTCATATTTACATATAATATGTGGGAGAAATTTATCGACTGTAATCTCGTCTATTTTCAACTTCTAAAAAAATCGAAAAAGACGATAGTGACGTGTCTGAGGGGGACCCATCACCTGGGGAGGAGCTGGTGATTGTCAGTAGTAGGGGCCATCTAGTTGGTCACTGTATCAACTTCTTCGATCTTCTTCTCTTTAATGACGGAACACAGGATCTATGGTGGACTATTGTACATTGGATCCTTGAAAGAATGGTAACTAAGGAAGAAAATTTGTATAGGTCATAGGCACACGTGTCACAATATGACTTTAAACTTCTGAGTTCTGATAGTCGGCTAAGAGTTTGAGCTCAGCCAATAAGCAACCGACACGCGGTTAGGCGTATGTTCTTACACCACTGAATAATGCTAAAGGTCTCGTAACGATTCTAACTTTAGTGAAGAACTTTTTGTAGGTTTAACAAAAACTCTTTATTTCTGTTTAACAAAAAAACTTGTTTCACATAATTTCGTTTTGGGTTTTACTTATCACCGTCTGTTCATCGGTTGAGGAGTGTGTTGCCAGTATACTTTTATCTCTCTGTTTAAAAAAAATTGTCTTAGTTGGACTTAACATAAACTTAATAAAGAAGGAAAGACTTTTTAAAATATGTGGTCTTAAATAAGCCATAGTATTTATGTATTTATAGAACTTTTAAAAATTTTAGTTGCAACTTGCTATGACATTTGTGTGATTGTAAATTCTTTCTATTAAGTAATTATTAAAAAGTATTAATCTTTTTTGGAACAAACTAATAAAGAGTAATAATTTTTTGAAATAGAAGAAGTATATATTTATTACTTACTAGGTATTTTCATCTACTCGTATGTTTTATAGTTGATCTAATGGGGTGCATGTGGAAAGGGATTGACTTAATCACGTGTCCTCTGCTTCATGCTTGTGTTTTCTAATTTTTGAAGATTTGTTTAAATCGAAGTCGGTAATAATTCAAATATTTTAATATTCTACGTGTGCTGTGTTTTGTTAAATGTTGGAAATGTTCTATTCTGATTTTCATGGGCGTTGGTTGAGCATTTTCAGAGATTGACGGTTACTCCCTCCGCCCGTCCCACATTAATAATCGCTTTACCTTTTTTTTACGCCTATTAAGATAACAGTAAGTACAAGGTATAGTTGAAAATAATTACAAATTTAGTCGTCTAAGTGTCTTTTGAGAATTAAGCAGTATTAAAAAGAACTATTACTTCTTTAATATCAAAAGTGTAATTGAAAATAATTACAAACTTAGTCTTGAATTCTTAAAGTGTAAATTCCCCGGATGGTTTTTTAGTGCTAAAGTGACTGTTAATTTGAGATAGAAAGTAGTATTCTTGAAAGAAGCTTTGTAGCAAAAGTTGAAGAACAAAAATAAACAACAAATGTGCCAAAGTAACTTTTCTGAGAATTTTGTAGTTTATCCAGTTATCACTTATCATTCCCAAAATTAGGGGAATGGTCAAACTGTCAAAAGTAATGAAGATGCAATTCCATTAATTTTTCCGGAATATCAGGGATTTGTAAAATTTTAACGTGGGGAATATTAATCTTGACGACCTTTTATATTACGGTAAGTTGATTTATATAGAGGCCCTATATAATACTATTTCTATAATTGACAAATATGCCATGTTGGTACACAAGTTATACAGATGATGACAACCTAGCTTGACCAAGAAGAATGTGACTACAAGGAAAGTAGTGGAAATGATTCAAGTCTAATTTCTCTAGCTCAGTTTAGCAAGTAGTTGTGATTGAGCTTAAAACAAGGTCCTGGAGATTATAACTTTTTTCTGACTTGACATTTCACTGCCTAAATTTGGGACGTTATTATTTGGAAGGACGTCTCTTTTGATTATGATGACCCCTTGTGTCTCATGGCCAAAATTGAAAAGAAAAAAAATATAATGTGTATTATTATTTTGAAATAAGGTCTGCGCACGCACTACTCTCCCCATACCTCACTTGTGAGATTACACCGGGTGTTGAAGCATCAATCATTCTGATTAGAAGAATAGATGGGAAGTAATATTCTTATAATAATTTAATTCCTGCCAAAATGCAATATTATCTACTGATCTGAGCAGAATTAGTGGGCTGGAGAGTAGTTCCTTCTTGGTTCCCCTGTTTACTGCTCTGCCTACAAAGATATGGCAACATTAAGTAGGCCATACTTTTTAAACTAATTTGTGGATAGTTTGCTCTAATCTACTTGCAATCCTTCCATTTTTCCTCATATTGAATTGCCATTATATTTTCAAGAAAATATATTTACTATATGATATAGGAAAGGAAAAATATCCCTGATAAAAACTACAGTAATGGAAAGTCCTTGATATTCTTATATGAAATAACTTTTTCTTCTTCTCTGGATATCCCAAGAACATCTTTTTCCTTTTTCTTGTAT
Organism: Nicotiana obtusifolia; assembly: GCA_002018475.1. Classification (NCBI taxonomy): domain Eukaryota; kingdom Viridiplantae; phylum Streptophyta; class Magnoliopsida; order Solanales; family Solanaceae; genus Nicotiana; species Nicotiana obtusifolia. The sequence goes on from MCJB01027432.1 coordinate 100,996, forward strand.
AAATTTAGTACACGATGTAATCATGTTACACTTGTGGAAAGCAACTAAACGAAGAATACAAAAAGGAGAAGAGGACAGTAAAGTTGTGCCATGATATAGGGACAATGTGCACGGACCCAGTTCTTTTAATCTTGCTACGTTGCATGGGGAAACAGTGAGGGTCCAGGATTCCACATAATAAATTAGTATACTATCTTTATAGAAGCACATTGGTCCCCTCCTCAATCCTCATATGATAGAGTTGAAACAAAGTGCTGCTTTGTGCACCTGTAGCATACATCCATTTTACTACAATTTTTGATATAGAGATACAAACCGAATTTTGCCGCATATGTACAATTTAATTTTCTAGCTAAATCCGCCCCTGGTTGTATCATGATTTTACCCGAAAAGAAGTTTTAATATTTCGTTCTTTTGCTATTTTTTCTGTTGTTTTAGGGTTGTGTGCACATATCTAAAAGATTAAAAGTTTATAGACAGATTGCATCATTTAACTTGCTAGAGAAGATTATTTACCATTTATTACGTATAAGTTACCAATTAATGTTTGTTATATAGAGTTACTTGTAGTTATCTTAAGTCCTTGCATAGATATTTCTTATACGATCGGTGCATCGAACTTAAATTCATATTTATAAATTGCTTGGGCGTACAGTAAATAATCTCATGGTGTCTGTAGGTTTTACGCGTCCGAGGTGGTGGTAGCACTGGAGTACATTCACATGATGGGAATTGTTTACCGAGATTTGAAACCTGAAAATGTCTTGGTCCGATCAGATGGTCATATCATGCTCACTGATTTTGATCTCTCACTAAAATGCGATGACTCCACATCAACACCAGCTCAAGTGATTTCAAGCCAAAATACGCCTAATGGACCTCAACAAAATGAGTACAAAATTGAACCACCAAAGTTTACATCTTCTTCATGTATCCTTCCTAACTGTATAGTACCTGCTGTTTCATGCTTCCACCCAAAAAGGAAGCGAAAGAAGAAGCCTGGCCATCTTGGTGGCCCTGAATTTGTTGCTGAACCAGTCGATGTTAGATCAATGTCATTCGTGGGAACTCACGAGTATTTGGCACCAGAGATTGTGTCAGGTGAAGGCCATGGTAGTGCAGTTGATTGGTGGACACTAGGGATATTCATATTTGAGTTGTTATATGGAGTAACACCCTTTAAGGGGATAGACCATGAACTAACTCTAGCTAATATCGTGGCTCGAGCCCTTGAATTACCTAAAGAGCCAGCAATCCCGACCCCAGCTAAAGACCTGATATCACAACTACTTACAAAGGATCCAGCTAGAAGGTTGGGGTCAACTATGGGTGCCACAGCAATAAAACACCATCCATTCTTCCAAGGAGTCAATTGGGCACTTTTAAGATGTACATCACCACCATTCACTCCTCCTCCATTCAGTAAAGAATTTCTGTCTAATGGAAGTTGCCCTGATACCCCAGTGGAATACTACTAATAGTGTGAATAAAGATTCGAAAGTCAATTTTTGGACCAGATAAGTTACAAAGTTACAGCTCTTCATTTCTTCTGGCTACAGAAAGGAAGAAAGAAAGAATGAAGAAAGCTATTTGTGGTGGACTTTTCTTGGAGCTTAATTACTTGGTTGGAGATAATTGGCTAGCAAATGAATATTTGTCAATACAACAATATCTGGAAATGACCCACCAACGCGAAATATGAGGTTATTGCATTACATCAAGAACGCAGTTTTTGTTGTTGTTTGCTAGCCTATGGCTCTCTTGCAATAATAGGTGGACAAAGGAAGGTTCATTTTCAATTCTTTATCTCAAAGTCAATGGCTTTGTCGGGAACATCGGATCTTGACAAAATACATGTAGACATGCATACACAATCAACGGGCCGGTGGGCTGAGGGGTTTGGTTGGTTGGTGGGTGATGGAGGTTGTAGAGTAGATCAAGGATGGGCCTTCCCCATGTTTTTGCTACTCTTGTTCTTTTCCTTATGGAAAAGCATGATGTTTCCATGTGAGTTGTTTATTTAGTAGCATTTGTAAGATTGTAGGATAGTCATGGGTGCCTTGTCTTTACATAAATAATAATGGTATTATTAGTTTCATAAACTTTAAAATGTTGCATTGTTGCCAATATTTCAATGAAGAATTAATTTATATAATTGTTTGTCCGATCGGTTAAATTAAAAATAATCGGTGAACGCATAATATATGTTTGAACTGTATATAATTAATATATAATTTATGTATACCGACAAAAATAAATAAATAGTGAATACAATTGATTATTGTGTATGATTTGTATTCTTATCAGGCGCTTTTTGACATTGATGTCAATTATTTAATTAGTTTATTTATTATTGGTGGTTACGTATTTAGTTGATTTGATTTGGTTAATTGGTTGGTCTGATGATCATGATCATTGTTTTGACTGTCTTGGGGAAAGAGTTAATTATGGAGAAAAACGTAATCACTCTTTCCAAGACTTTATAAGGAATGGATGAAAAGGAAGGAGATAAACTCCTTTTGGACAATTTGATTTGACTAATTGTCACTAGTGTAGCTTCATTAGAGGAAAAACAACATATATTTTATACGCTTCTTTGTGGAGTCTTGAGGTGTGATTGGAAGTAATGACCATCAACTTATGGTGTGTGATTACGAATTAGAATGTGGCCTACTTCAAATGACATGGTTGGGTCTACACACGAGGGTCACAATTCCTACAAAAGGAATGAGACAGAGTTGGAGTCGGGGACGGGTATCAACCCCTTCAAACTTGCTCCCCAATGATATGCACCTGCAATTATGGTGAGATGAACAGATTTTTTTTTTATATTTTTAATTAGAGGCGTCAAGTTCAAATCTCGGAAAATTAAAAAAAAATTGATAGGAAGTATTTAGAGCCCCGTTTGGCCACCTGCCAAAAATTGCTTCTGAGAAGTGTTTTTGCTAAAAAATACTTTTCAAAAAAATATTTTCGAAGAGTTGTAGTTTATATTTGGCCAGTTGATTTGAAAGTATTTTTGCAATATTTGATAAGCAAATTGTATTTGGCCAATCTTTTCAAAGGTCTTGTTGCAATAAATTTGTGCAAAAAGTAAAACTGCAATCACAAATAACTATAAATAGAATTTTATTGATAAACATTGCAAGTTACAACTCTATTTATTTGCTGATTCTTCTCTCAAATTTGTTATCAGTAATTCAAGGGCCTCAACGACGTATTTCTCGAATGTAGGATGATATGCATCTCCTTAATATATTTGATGATGAAGAAGCATGTAGCAGCACTACATTTGGATCTTGAATGTTGCTAGAACTTTGAGCAAGACATATTTCACATGTCTTTGATCTCTTAATGAATACTCCAAGAGTTTTATGGAATTTCTAAGATCGTATATTCAATCTATTTGTGCATATTCCGAGAGTTTGTGGAATTGCCGAGATGATCTCCATTTTTGAGATTGTATATTTGATCTTTTTTGTGCATATTCCGAGAGTTTATGGAATTGCTGAGATGATCTCAATTTTTGAGATGCAATTCTAAAGGAATATGTGACCCTTTTTATAGGAGTGACCTTGGGTTATGGTAGAGTAGCCTCCAGGTTAGGGTTTTGGTAAAGTAGCCTCCAAGCAACCCTAATAGATTCCTAGAATTTCAAGAGTCGTCTTGTAGTATCTTGAATTTAGGATTTCGCTTGATCCGTTAAAATTTTGATAGGTATACCTTAAAGTCTCCGCGGCTGAACTCTCGCTAATGCCTGGGCTGATAGGAAGTACCTGGACCTGCACAAAAAAATATACAGAAGAGTATCATGAGTACACCATAACAATACCCAGTAAGTGCCAAGCCTAACCTCGGTAGAGTAGTGACGAGGTCAGGTCAAGGCCCTACGACTAAATAAGAAAAACTGAACAAGTGTATAGCAATATAGAAATGATAGTAATGAAATTGAAACAACAAATAGCATATCAAGGTTAGGTACACGGAACTAAGACAATTAACGCGATACGGAAAAAATAAGAAATGATGTGCTAAGGAAATAAAGCAATTAAAGACAAGTGTAGCAATAGAGAAGTACCAACAAGAGTCACTACCAAGGTACCGTCTCGCAATCTCAAGTCATAAGAATAATTCACAATCTTTCCTTATATCACCGCGAGAGCCTTTGAATTTAATTTTGAAAATTATTTTTCCCGAAATAACATCCCACGTTTTAGCCCACCTTATCACACCGCATGGCTTCTAGTAGTTCCCGTACTAGCCACGCGTATCAAGCCCACCTTATCTCATCGCATGCGTTTCAACCCCAAAATCTTATACCACCGCATGCGTATCAATATCATAACGTATCACAACTCGTACCTCACGTTCCCAATACCACAACTTGCAAAAGAAACTAACAATAACAGTGTTTTCACAGTAAAGAGCCTATGGCTCAACCACAATGTACACAAGTGTCTCAACAATAACAGCCGGAAATAAATAACTCAACAGAATGGTATTTCACAACTTAGCACAATCACGACCTTTATAGCTCTTTACCACTTTCAACAACAAGATATTCCACGATTTAACAACTTCAAGTAAAGCCTTCAATGGCTAAAAGAGAAAGGGTCATTCGGGCCTATCTAAATAGATACTATATTTACATATGGATTCCTACATCATTACATTCCATTTAGGATTAGGAATACGCATAATCGGACCTGCTTTTTACATATCTCTATTGGGACCCTATTTACCTTTTTGAGTGAATCGAGAAATAGGTTTGATTGTCCATCTTTTTGATATATATCAGGCATTGCATTCTCCGGATAATTCAAATCGAAGCAATTTGAGGTTATGAGCCTTGCGAGCTACCAAACTGCTCTACCCCGTACCGAAGATAAGAACTGAAAACAAATAGATAAACAAGGATTAAATGCGCCCCTCCACCCTATCTGTACAAATAGAATAGCCCATTTATACAGAATGGTAAAGGGGCTTCTATGATCATCGACCATAGAAATAGAAATGAAGCGTTAATCCTTACCAACTTGATCTTGTTGCTCTTGGAAACAAACATGCATGAACCATTTCACGAAGTACGGAATAAAGGAAACAAGAGCTTCAACTAAGCATGTCGAGAAATTAGCAAGTAAGAGAAAAAGACAAGTAGAACATGTGAAAATAGATTAATGATGATGAATATATCATGTTAAGATAACTCAATTAAGGCATGCAAGGAATCTACATAGCTAAAACCGGTAAATTTCCATATTTGGCCCATTGTACACAGTCGTCACCTTGTGTACACAACTTCCACACATCACAAATTTTACAAATAATACCAATCATAAGGGGAATTTCTTCCCCCCCCCCCCATAAGGTTAGGCAAGACACTTACCTCAAATCACGCTAACTCAATCCACTAATAGGCCTTTCCTCGATTATCCAACTCCGAACGGCTCGAATCTAGCCAAAACAACTTCAAACCATAAATATAAACTATAGGTAGCAAATTCGAATAATAAAGTTACGATCTTTGCAAAGAAATAAAAGTCAACTCAAAAAGTCAACTCAGGCCCGCATCTCGGAACCCGACCAACATTACAAAATTCGAATACCCATTCGATAACGAGTCCAACCATACAAGAATAACTCAAATTCGACTTCGAATCGCCTTTCAAAATCCCAATATTTAGTCTAGGAAATTTGCATAATTTTTTCCTAAATTTCCAACTCAAATCCCTAATTAGATGGTGAAAATAGTAATAGATTCATGAAATATAGTCCAATCCGGATTAGAACCACTTACCCCAACAATTTCCTTAAAGAATCCTCGAAAAATTGCCTCATACCGAGCTCTCTAGGTCCAAAATATAAAAACTGAGATGAACCCTCGTTATTTAAATTATATTCTGTTGCCCAGGGATTTCTTCTTCGCAAACGCGGAATGTGCCTCGCGTTCGCGAAGCACAAAAATACTCAGCTGCCAAATTAACACTCCCCGAACGCAAAAGTCCACGCGCGAACACGACACACTGCCTCCACAAGCTACGCAATCGCGGAGCACTTCACACGATCGCGGTAAACAAAAACGTGTGGACCTGCAGCCTCCTTTTCCTTCTTTGAGGACGCGACCTCCTTCACGCGCTCGCAATGCACTAAAAGCCAACCCTCCGCGATCGCAGACCTCTTCTCGTGATCGCATAGAACAAATTTACCCCAGTGTCAAATAACTCTTCGCGATCGTGACATCCCACTCGCGATCGCATATAAGGAAACTAGTAGTAGCATATTCAGCAGTCTTCAAGGTTTCGAAATGCACCGAACATGATCCGTGTTACACTCGAGTCCCACGTGACCTCAACCAAACATACCAACAAGACCTAAAATATCATATGAACACGCTCGAAGCGTCAAATCATATCAAACAACACTAGAACCACGAATCACACATCGATTCAAGCCTAAAGAACTTATGAACTTCCGAATTTCAAAACTAATACCGATTAATACCAAAACAACCCTGATTGACTTTAAATTTTGCAAACAAGTCATAAATGACATGGTAGACCTATTCCAACTTCCGAAATCAGAATCCAACCCTGACATGAATAAAGTCAATTCCCGATCAAACTTTCCAACCTCCCAAACCTTCAACTTTCTAACTTTCGCCAATTTACGCTGAAACGACCTACGGACCTCCAAATCAACATTCGGACACACTCCTAAGTCAAAAATCACCATACAGAGCAATTAGAACCATCAAAACTCCATTCCGGAGTCATTTACATAAAAGTCAAACTACGGTCAACTCTTACAACTTAAACCTCCAACTTAGGGAGAATGTGACCTATTTCACTCTGAAACTCACCCGAAACCAAAACAAACGCCCCGGAAAGTTACATAACCACAATATAACCAGATGAGGCAATAAATAGAGGATCGGGGCTAAAATACTCAAAATGACCGGCCGGGTCATTACATCCTCCCCTTCTTAAAACGAACGTTCATCCTTGAACGAGTATGGAGACATACCTAAAGTGATAAAAAGATGAGGATAACGGCTACGCATATCATGCTCGGTCTCCCAAGTCGCCTCCTTGACTGGTTGACCCCTCCACTAAACCTTCACTAAAGCAATATTCTTCGACCTCAACTTTTGCACCTGCCTGTCCAAAATGGCTATCGGCTCCTCAACATATGATAAGTCCTTGTCCAACTGGACTGAGCTAAAATCCAACACATGATACAGATCGCCGTGATACTTTCGGAGCATAGAAACATGGAATACTGGATGAACTAAAGCTAGACTAGGTGGTAGTGCAAGCCTGTAGGTCACCTCTCCAATCCTCTCAAGAATCTCATAATGTTCGATATACCTAGGGCTTAACTTGCCCTTCTTCCCAAACCTCATTAACACCCTTCATATAGGTAAAACCTAGAGCAAGATCGACTCCCCAACCATGAATGCATCACGAATCTTCCGATCCGCATAACTCTTATGTCTAGATTGGGCTATGCGAAGCCGATCTTGAATTAATTTAACCTTTTCCAAAGCATCCTGAACCAAGTTTGTACCCAATAGCCTAGCCTCACCTGGCTCAAACCAACCCACCAGAGACCGACACCGCCTCCCATACAAGGCCTCATACGGATCCATCTGAATGCTCGACTGGTAGCTGTTATTGTAGGCAAACTTTGCAAGCGGCAAGAACTGATCCCAAGAACCCCAAAACTCCATCACACATGCATAGAGCATATCCTCCAATATCAGAATAGTGCGCTCGGACTGTCCGTCTGTCTGAGGGTGAAATGTTGTACTTAACTCAAGCCGTGTGCCTAACTTACGCAGTACGGCCCTCCAGAACCGCGATGTAAACTACGTACCCCGGCCAGATAATGGATACCAGCATGCCATGAAGCTTGACGATCTCGAGAATATAGACCTGAGTCAGCTGCTCTAAAGAATAAGTAGCCACCACCGGAATAAAATGAGCCAACTTGGTCAACCAATCCACAACCACCCATACTGCTTTGAACTTTCTCTGAGTCCTTGGGAGCACAACAACAAAATCCATAGTAACCTTCTCCCATTTCCACTCTAAAATCTCTAGAATCTGAAGCAAATCACCTGGCCGCTGATGCTCACACTTCACCTGCTGACAATTTAGACACCGAGCTACATACTTCACTATGTATTTCTTCATCCTCCTCCACCAATAGTGCTGCCTCAAGTCATGCTATATCTTAGCGGCACCAGGATGAATGGAATACCGCAAACTGCGGACCTCCTAAAGTATCAACTCATGCAAACCATCTACATTGGGCACACATAGCCTGCCCTGCATCCGTAACACACCGTCATCCCTAATAGTGACCTCCCTTGCATCGCCATGCTGAACTGTATCCTTGAGGACAATCATACTGACGCTCTCTGATACGATCATATAGAGAGGACCAAGAAACCACACAAGCCACAACTCGACTCGGCTCCGAAACATCCAATCTAACAAACTAGTTGGTCAAGTCCTGAACATCCAATGCTAATGGCCTCTCTACTGCCGATAGATATGCTAAACTGCCCAAGCTCTCCGTCTTTCGACTCAAGGCATCAACCACCACATTGGCTTTCCCGAGATGATATGGAATGGCTATTTCATAGTCCTTAAGCAACTCTAGCCATCTCCACTGCCGCAAGTTAAGATCCTTCTGTTATGCTGTAGACTCCGGTGGTCGGTATAGTTCTTCTCATGAACCTTCAGCTGTCTAGACGCGTAGGAAATCACCCTACTGTCTTGCATCAACACCGCGCCGAGGATAACACATGACGCATCACAATACACAGTATAAGACCCCGGACCCATAGGCAACACCAAACTTGGGGCTGTAGTCAAGGCAGTCTTGAGTTTTTGAAAGCTCTCCTTACACTCCTCGATCCACCTGAACGGAGCACCCTTCTAGGTCAATCTAGTCATAGTTGCCCAATAGGGGCCTGCCCATTCATTATAGGTCGATGGTGGTGAAAATATTGTAATACTGTATATCTATATATATATATATATATATATATATATATATATATATATATATATATATATATATATATATATATATATA
>MCJB01027432.1:110121-162860 GCA_002018475.1 Nicotiana obtusifolia
TATATATATATATATATATATATATATATATATATATATATATATATATATAAAGAGAGAGAGAGAGAGAGAGAGAGAGAGAGAGAGAGAGAGAGAGACCCTCTGCTCTCTTGACTGGAAGAAAACAATACTTAACCGAATATAAAGTACCGATAAGGGAGAATACTGTAACTTATGAGACTAGGATAATGTACATAAGTTCAGGAATATGAACTTCTCTTTATGTCTCATTATCAAACTCATGTAGTTATGGGATCATGCGAAAATGAAGGAAAGTTTTAGCCTTAACATACCTTATCACAATCTTTCCAATCACCAATTTGAACTCTCCTTTTCGCACCTTAATCTACGAAAAGGATAATAATACTATCATTAAGTTATGAAAGGTACAACTACCGCACAACGACAAGCTTATTTTTTATTAAAACGGGCATCATCTCCCCTATAATCCTTTCTTCCTCCAAATTCAAGATAACACCAACAACACAAGAACACAACAATAACAACATATATCCATTATTTTCCAACCTTATATACACCACAAAATACTACAAAATAGTCCAACACACCCCAATCTCTTCATATACAAAACAACCACCGTAGTAGTGTCGAATAGCCCGAAAATATTACGACGAACGACCAGCCCACCACCCTGCATTTATATGGTGTTTCTCCACACCCTTTCTCCTCCAAAGCTCCATAAAACAGTAGCAAAACACACAATCCAACAGCAACACAGAACAGTCCACAAAACAGTCCGCTACAAGTGAATAACTCGAACTCACGGCTTCCGATCACCGTCCTGTGAGTTCTTACAATTATAGAACGACGTTCCATACATCTCCAGCAGAAAAATGGATGAAATAGAGCAGTAAAATTGCCTTATTTGTTGAATAAATCAGCTCTTATCTTGGTTCTTCAAACTCTAGGTTTTTCCAAGAACTTGAAAAGGAGAGAAATTCAATTAGGGTTTATGTGTAATTTTTGAGAGACTTTTTGCAGGGGTTTAGGTCTTGTATTATGCCCTATTATCAATGTAATATATGAAAGAAATAGGCGTTTAAAAGGTGTCTTTGGTGGACTGAAATTGGTCCATTTTTGGACATATATAATCATCTCATTTAAGCAAGTAGGTGATACACCTACTTGTCACCTAGCAATCTGCGCAGTCTCACAAAAACACATATATCTCTCTGCTATGATGTCATATTGACAAAAGGTTTAATGCATTAGAAAATAGATTCATAGATCTACAATTTTATTTGTGGAAAACCCCGTAACCCCAAGTATATTGGGAGAAAATCGCAGTTATATTTGACCCAAATTTCAATAAAACTTATGAATGAAACTTGTGATAACTTTCATCGATATTTTGTTCCACAAATCGCGTGACTTCAAAGTCTAACAAACGAATATCATTTGACTAACATAAATCCTAACATAAACTCCTTGTCATGTTAAGAACTCTAATATCACCCCAAGGGTACGGGTTATACCATTCCCAACTTGTCGACTTTCGACAAAATATTATTTTCTTCAATTCCTTAGCTTCTGAACCTTCCAACCCTCTTTGTACTTGTTTTTCATGATCCTCAATATTTGTAACCTCCGAGGTAACATGATAACTTATTTTATATGCTTCCAAAGATAATATCATTTTTGGTCTTACATTAGTTTGCTTACGGCGCACTTTTACGTACGAAAATGTGGGGTGTAACACCAGAGTCTCCTCTGTACACTAGACTAAAACGAACCTGCACGCAGCCCGAAAAACATACTATACATGCCACACTTGGCCAATGTCTATAAATAGCATTACTTGGCCTCACACGTCCGTCAATCATAAATACTGAAGGTTGATGTGCCGGGTAATTTTGGCACATTTACATATTATTTGCTTAGAATTTTACTTGTTCTACTTGTTAATTATCATGATATTTACTTAGTTTTAGTGTAATTTCAGTAGATTGAGGAAAGAAACCCAGAAGCATGAAAAGAAGTCCATAAAGCTGTCCAAAGGCAAGAAAAGAGTTCAAGAGTATAGCAGGTTCAATTCTGTGACCGCAGAACAGCTATGCGAGTCGCAGAAGTTGCAAGAAGATCGCAGAGGCAGACAGAAGTTCAAGCCAAATTTCAAGTTGAGAATGCGGTCGCAAATGCGACCGCAGAACAAGAATGCTAACCGCATTATCATCGCAGACACGAACAAAGTCTGAGGTGAAAAATAGAGTAGAAATCGCGATCGCATTCTGCGATCGCAGAGTCAATCTGCGGACCGCATTCTCAGATGCGATGAGAAGGAAAATCACTGGTGTAATCTGCGATGGAGTGTGAAGATTTTGCGGACCGCATTCCTGCTCTGCGACAGGAATGCGATCGCAGACGTGCAACTAGGTCAGACGTAATTGCTGCTCGCCTCGGATTTTGGGCCTCTATAAATAGCCTTTCTAGGGTTGTGTGAAGGGAGACTTGTCAGAATTCAAAGTGCAAAGTACTGCTTTTGGTTATTTTCGAATTTAGAGAGATTTTTGGGTGATCAAAAGAGAGAATTCGATATTGTTGTAAGATGAATTCAATTATCTTTATTTGTTTTTCAGTTTTTAACATGTGTAGCTAAACTCTAATACTAAGGTTGTGAACCCTAGATGGGTAGAAAGTTATTGAAAGATTGATATTGATTCCAATTTCGAAAGAAGCTTGATATTTATTTATTTCTCGTTCTTAATTTAATCGTTAGTGGTTGCAAACATTAACGAATGTCAATTTACGCTATCATCTCTTGGAAAAGTGAGATAGAGTTTGGTAGAGATAAATAACAATAATTCAAGGCTTTAACCCTTGTTTAACGAAATTACTTAGGAATAAGTGTTATTCAATTTGGCGAATAATTGGGTGTTCTTAATTTTAACTCTTTAGTATTCGGGAGAATCATAAGAGGATACGTTGTCTGAGTGTTGGGAAACATTGGATAACACGTTAATAAGAACCGATTGCATATCAAGAACGGAAGTCAATATCAATATCAATACATTCTACTACATTAGGGGGAACACAACCTTAGTATCTCAACTTCATATCTTTACTTTCAAATCATTTTCGAGCTGCAACTATTAGTTTACTTTTCTTTACGTACTCAACATTAATTTACTCTATTTGGCTACTTGATCGAATTACGACTAAGTACAGTATTGCATTAATCGGATAATTGTTTCACGCCTATTCCCTGTGGGATTCGACCCCAACCTCGTTGGGTTACTTTATTTGACATCGATCGCTTACACTATTTTAAAGGTGTAATTTGAGAGGATCAAAGGTCAAAAATAAGAGTTTACCTGATGACCTACTGGCCTGAATAGAGCTGTGCTAAATATTCCATCTCGAGCCATATCTTCAGTTTGAAATAGGTGGGGATATTTAGACTTCATTTCTTCCTCCGCTTCCCACGTCATCTCTTCCACGTTCTTGCTTCTCCATAAAACTTTCACGAAGGCAACCTCCTTATTTCGTAGCTTGCGTATTTGTCAGTCTAGGATGGCAACTGGAACTTCCTCGTACGATAAGTCCTCCGAAATCTGTACATCATTAGTGGGCACCACTCGGGCAGGATTGCCAATGCACTTCCATAGCATAGATACATGAAAAACCGGATGGACAGACTCCAATTCCGAGGGCAAATATAACTCATAAGCTACTTGGCCTGCTTTCCGAATAATCCTATAAGGCCTAATATACCGTGGGCTAAGCTTGCCTTTTTTGCCAAACCTCATCACGCCCTTCAAAGGCGATACCTTTAAGAACACCCAGTAATCAACCCCGAATTCTAAGTCTCGTTGCCGCACGTCAGAAAATGACTTCCCACGACTCTGGACTGTCAACAGTTGCTCCTGGATAAGCTTTACCTTCTCTACAGTTTGCTGAATCAAGTATGGCCCATGTAATCCATATTTTCCAACATCAAACTACCCTATAGGAGATCTGCACTTACGCCCATACAAAGCCTCATATGGAGCCATTTGGATACTGGTGTGGTAACTATTATTATATGCAAACTCGATAAGAGGTAGATGCTCATCCCAACTTCTTTTAAAATCCAACACACATGCTCGTAACATATCCTCGAGCATCTGAATTGTGCGCTCGACTTGTCCATCAGTCTGTGAATGAAAAGCTGTGCTGAGATTCACCTGAGTCCCTAGACCTCTCTGAAATGACCTCTAGAAATGTGCTGTAAATTGGGCCTCACGCTCAGATATAATAGATACTGGTACTCCGTGTAGCTGCACTATCTTCTTAATATATAACTTCGTATAATCTTCAGCTGTATATGTAGATCTGACTGGTAGGAAATGGGCTGATTTTTTGAGCCCATCGACTATCACCCATATAGAGTCGAATTTATGATGAGAACAAGGCAAACGACGAAGTCCATGTTTATCGCCTCCCATTTCCACGTTGGGATCTCTATAGTCTGCATTAGCCCTCTGTGCTTCTGGTGCTCTACCTTCACCTGTTGGCAACTAGGACACTGGGCGACAAACTCAGCAATGTTCTTCTTCATATCGTTCCACCAGTACACATCCTTAATGTCATGATACATCATCGTCGACCCAGGATGAATGGAGTACCACGAATAATGTGCCTCTAACATAATCCTGTCTCGTAGCCTTGCTACATCTAGAACACACAGATGACCCCTGTATCTGAGAATCCCATCTCCCTTGAGATCTAATAACAGCTTCTTCTTCTGCGGAACTCGCTCTCTCAACTCGACCATTTCTGGGTCCTCGTACTGCCTTTCCTTGACTTCAGCTGTGAGAGATGATTTTGCAGTTTTTTGGAGTACTACTCCTCCATCATCAGAATTTACTAATCGAACCCCCAAACAAGCCAATTGATGAATCTCTCTAGCTAATTCTCTTTTCTCAGCCTCTATATGTGCTAAGCTACCCATGGATTGGCGACTAAAGGCATCGGCAACAACGTTAGCTTTCCGTGGATGGTAGAGAATGTTAACATCGTAATCTTTCAATAACTCTAGCCATTGCCTCTGTCACAAATTCAACTCTTTTTGGTTGAAGATATGTTGCAGGCTTTTATGATCTGTAAATACATCAACATGAACACCATATAAATAATGCCGCCATATCTTAAGTGCATGGACAACCGCAGCTAACTCGAGGTCGTAGGTCGGATAATTCCTCTTGTTCTTCCTCAACTGCCTTGAAGTATACGTAATTACCTTCCCATGTTGCATCAGGACATATCCTAACCCGGCACCTGAGGCATCACAACACACGACATAACCCTCTAGACTCTCTGTAAGTGTTAGAACTGGCGCTGAGGTCAACATGTTCTTAAGCTCTTGTAAACTCTGCTCGCAAGCCTCTATTCCTTGAAACTTATCTACTTTCTACGTCAGCTTCCTCAATGGTTCCGAAAGGAAAGAAAAACCCCTTTACGATCCTCCCGCAGTATCATGCTAAGCCTAGAAAGTTACGAACCTCTGTCAGAGTGGTAGGTCTGGGCCAGGATTTTATGGTCTCAATCTTCTGAGTGTCTACCTTTATACCTTCATCGGATATAATATTCCCCAAGAATGCTACAGACTTCAACCAGAACTCACATTTAGAAAACTTCGTGTACAATTTACGATCACGGAGGGTTTGGAGTACCACTCATAGATGGTCCGCATGCTCCTCCTCTGAACGTGAATAAACCAAAATATCATCAATAAATACTATTATGAACAGATCTAAAAATGGTCGAAATACGCTATTCATCAAGTCCATAAATACGGCAGGTGCATTCGTCAACCCGTAAGACATAACAAGGAACTCGAAGTGGCCATATTGGGTCCTGAAGGCTGTCTTTGAAATAAATTTCTCCCGAACTTGACTTGGTGGTACCCTGACCTCAAATCTATCTTTGAAAAGCATCTAGCCCCTGCAACTGATCAAACAAGTCATCGATCCTTGGAAGTGGATAGTTATTCCTAATAATTACCTTGTTCAGCTGCCTATAATCGATACACATCCTCAGCGAGCCGTCTTTCTTCCGCACAAACAGTACTGGTGCAACCCAAGGTGAGGTACTGGGCCTGATGAAACCTTTCTCCAGCAAATCTTTTAACTGCTCCTTCAACTCCTTCAGTTCAGCAGGTGCCATTCTATACGGAGGGATATATATTGGTTGAGCTCTCGAAAGCAAATCGACGCTAAAATCAATTTCTCGCTCTGGAGGAATACTTGGAAGCTCATCTGGAAATACATATGTGTACTCTCTGACTACTGGAATAGACTGAAGTGTAGGTATCTTAGCATCTGCATCTCTAACTCTCACAATATGATAAATGCACCATTTTGCGATCATTTTCCTTGCCTTCAGACAGGAAATAAACCTACCTTTGGGTGTCACTGTATTACCTTTTCCCATTCAAGGACTGGCTCACCCGAAAAATAAAATCTGGCTGCCTTTGCTGGGCAATCAATGGTGGCATTGCAAGTTGCCAACCAGTCCATGCCCATGATAGCATCAAAATCCATCATCTCTGCTCAACTAGGCCGGCTGAGGTCTAACGACTACAAATTATCACAGTATAACCTCAGTAAACCCGTCTAGCAATAATCGGTTCTCCGCGGTGCAGATACCGCAAAAGGATCACTTAGTATTTCAAGCACTATACCAAACTTCCCCGCGACGAATGGGGTAATATACGATAAAGTAGATCCTGGATTTATCAAGGCATAAGCATCGTGAGAGCTAATGGTCAATATACCTCTCACAACGTCTGGTGAAGACTCCTGGTCTTGTCGACCCGCTAAATCATAGATACGGTTATGATTACCACCTGAACCGGAACCTCTACCTCTACCTCAACCTCTACCTGCCGAAGACTGAGACTCGCGCCCTGAAGGTGCACAAACATAGATGATCCTGTTGCTGAACTCGTTAGTTGTGCCATACCCCCATAATCTGTATTTGGGCAATCTCGCATCATATGCCCCGGATGTTCACATGTATAACAAACGTCAAAACCTGCTCGGCATTGACCCAAGTGTCCTCTACCATAGATGTCACACCGCAACGGGAATGACCATGTTTGCCCTTAACCTCGCTGTCGTTGCAAAGCCGACACCCGTGAGTTCTCACCTGTTCCTGATTGAGTATAGCAGCTATACTTGTAACCTTGTAACTGAGGCGCTAGAGGCCTAGGTGCCCGTCCGAAGTACTTGGGCCTATAACTACCTTGAGACCTGACAAATCTCATCCTCCTACACTGCCCTTGCTCACTCCTCTCTGTACCCTACTGCCAAGGCCTGCCCCTTTCTATATTCTAGGCAACCGCCTGAATCCGGGAGATATTCATACTATCCTGCAATGCAGCGGTGGCACATGCCTCAGTTAACTCTAGGGCCAACCCTGTGATAAACCTGTGGATCCTATCCCGCATAGTAGCAACTATGGGTGGAGCATATCTGGAAAATGAGTCAAAATGGAGACTATACTCTCGAACACTCATATTGCCCTGCTTGAGGGCTAGAAACTGATCGACTCGAGCCTGTCGGATCTCCCACGGTAAATACTGGTCAAGGAAGGCATTTGAAAAATTCTCCCAAATAGCTGGAGGTGCATCACGTCCCCTGGACCTCTCCTATCCCTTGTACCAAAGGATGGCTATATCTCGAAGTCGAAAAACTACTTGCTCAACTGCCTCGTTCTCCGTGGCATACATAACCCGAAAGATCCTATTAAGCTGATCTATGAAATCCTGCAGGGTCCTCTCTCTGATCTGTCCCAGTGAACTCAGGGGGACTCAAGGCAATAAACTCTCGGACCCTTGAACTCCCAGACCCCTCAAAAGACCCTACACTAGATGATGCCCTAGCCTGTTGCTGGGTAGCTACCAATTGTGTCAACAAATGCACCGCACTCCTCAAGTGCTGATCTGATGGAAGTGGATGGGGAACTGGATGTGCGGTATCCCTAGGAATCTCATCAGGTGGTAGAGGAGCCGGTAATGGTTGAGGAGGGATCTCGCGCTGGGCCTTAGACTGTGCCCCATCTACTGGGGGTACACTACTGGTCCCCTCGCCCGCTGCTGTGTCTCTCCTCTGACTAGCCGTAGCCTTCCTAGTCATCATCATCTCTATATGCAAACACCAAAACATAAGTTTAACTCAAATTTCCTATAACTCAGTTCTACAGTACAATTTACATTTGAAAGAAGGGTAACCAACTCCTAAATTCCTTGATAGTTCCCTGCTTATATAATGTGGTGCACAACACATCTATAAACAAGACCCTAGTAGACACGGCTTACAGACTCCCTTGGATAGAACTGTTCTGATACCAAGTTTGTCATGCCCCAAATCTGGGGGCGAGACCAGCACTCGGTGCCTCACTTAACCTAGCGTAGCAACTTGAGACTGAGGGACTCTGAACATACAATGTCATACATTGGCCATAGGGCCACATTGCAAGACAATTTGTGAAATAAAATATAAAACTGAACAGAAACTAGCTCTGACTGAACATCAATATAAAGCTGGGCCGACAAGGCCGCATAACTACTATAGCTGACAAACCAACAAAAATATATATACAAGACCTACAAGCCCAACAGACTGCACTAACTGACATGATGTGTCTACAAGCCTCTACTGATGATGTACTGTGGTCGGTAATATATATACATATATACATAATATGTACTCAAAACCCTAGACCTGGCAACTCCGAAGGACGTGGAGCTTACCAATCAAGCTAATCAAGGACATCACTTACAGAGGAGGTCTACCAGGCTGTCTATCCGAACCTGTATGCATGGAATGCAGCATCCCCAGGAATGGGACGTCAGTACGAAATAATGAACCGAGTATGTAAGGCAATAGAATAACTGAAAGCTGAAACTAAACTGATAATACAATAACTGAAAGTAACTGGGAGTTAAAGATGATCTGGAGCTATACTTACCTACTGATACTGACTCAACTCTCTCAATATAGTAAGTAAAATAGTTGTCCGGCCCTATAAGGCTCGGAATGTGTAACTGCTCTACTGTAGTAGGTTCGCTCATAGGTGCTCGACCATAATAGGCTCTGTATCTCGGCCATTTTGGGCTCGCTCATAGGTGCTCGGCCACAGTAGGCTCCGTATATAACTTACCATCTATTTAGAGGTTGTCCAATAGGGGCCTGCCTATCGATTGTAGGTCGATGGTTGTGAAAATACTGTAATACTGTATATATATAGACCCTCTACTCTCTTGACTGGAAGAAAAAAAATTCTTAACCGAATATAAAGTCCCGATAAGGGAGAATACTGTAACTTATGAGACTAGGATAATGAACATAAGTTCAGGAATACAAACTTCTCTTTATGTCTCGTTATCAAACTCATGTGGTTATAGGATCATGCCAAAATGAAGAAAAGGTTTAGCCTTAACATAGCTTATCACAATCTTACCAATCACCAATTTGAACTTGCCTCTTCGCACCTTAATCTACAACAATGATAATAATACTATCATTAAGTTACGAAAGGTACAACTACCTCACAACGACAAGCTTATTTTGTATTAAAACGGGCAACATCTCCCCTATAATCCTTACTTCCTCCAAATTCGAGATAACACCAACAACACAAGAACACAAAAATAACAACATATATCCATTATTTTTCAACCTTATTTACACCACAAAATACTACAAAACAGTCCAACACATCCCAATCTCTTCATACACAAAACAACCACCGTAGTAGTGTCAAGCAGCTCGAAAATATTACGAGAACTAACAGCCCACTACCATGCATTTATGTGGTGTTTCTAAACACCCTTTCTCCTCCTAAACTCTATAAAACATAAGCAAAACACGCAATCCAACAGTAACACAAAACAGTCCACAAAATAATCCGCTACAAGTGAATAACTCGAACTCACGGCTTTCAATCACCGTCCCGTGAGTTCTTACAATTATAGAACGACTTTCCATATATATATCCAGTAGAAAAAATGTATGAAAGAGAGAAGTAAACTTCCCTTATTTGTTGAATAACTCAGCTCCTATCTTGGTTCTTCAAACTCTAGGTTTTCCCTCCAACTAGAACTTGAAAAGGAGAGAAATTCAATTAGGGTTTGTGTGTAATTTTTGGGAGGATTGCAGGGGTTTAGCTCTTGTTATTATGCCCTATTATCAGTGTAATATATAAAGGAAATAGGCCTTTAAAAGGTGTCTTTGGACGACCGAAACTGGTCCATTTTTGGACATATATAATCCTCCCATAGCAAATAGGTGATACACCTACTTGTCACCTAGCAATCTGCGCAGTCTCATAAAAAAATAGATATATCTCTCTACTCCGATGTCGTGTTGACAAACGGTTTAATGAATTATAAAATACACTCATAGATCTTCAATTTCATTGGTGGAAAACCCCGTAACCCCAAGTATGTTGGGAGAAAATTGCAGTTATATTTGACCCATTTTAGTAAAACTTATGAACGTAACTTGTGATGACTTTCGTCGACTTTTGTTCCACAAATCGACTGAGTTCAAAACCTAACACACGAATATCATTTGACTAACATAACTCATAACATAAACTCCTTATCATGTTTAGTACCCTAGTATCACCCCAAGGGTACGGGTTATAACATTCCTAACTTGTCGACTTTCGACGAAATATTATTTTCTTCAATTCCTTAGCTTCTGAACCTTCCAACCCTCTTTGTACTTGTTGTTCATGATCCTCAATATTTGTAACCTCCGAGGTAACATGATAACTTATTTTATATGCTTCCAAAGATGATCTCATTTTTGGTCTTACATTAGTTTGCTTACGGTGCACTTTTACGTACGCAAATGTGGGGTGTAACACTAGAGTCTCCTTCGTACACTAGACTAAAACGAACCTGCACGCAGTCAGAAAATATACTATACATGCCACACATGGCCAATGTCTATAAATAGCAACACTTGGCCTCACACGTCTGTCAATCATAAATACTGAAGGTCGAAAATAAGAGTTTACCTGATGACCTACTGGTCTGAATAGAGGTTTGCTGAAGTATCCCATCTCGAGCCATATCTTCAGTTTGAAATAAGTGGGGATATTTAGACTTCATTTCTTCCTTCGCTTCCCACGTCATCTCTTCCACGTTCTTGCAAGTGTATGGCTGTATAGAGATGATAGAAATGAAATTGAAACAGCAAATAGCATATCAAGGTTAGCTACACAGAACTAAGAAAATTAACGCAATACTGAGAAAACAAGAAATGATGTGCTAAGGAAACAAAGCAACTAAAGACAAGTGCAGCAATAGAGAAGTACCAACAAGAGTCACTACTGAGGTACCACCTCATAGTCTCAAGTCATAAGAATAATTCACAATCTTTCCTTATATCACCGTGGGAGACTTTGCGTTTATTTTTGAAAATAGTAACCCAAATCACGCTAACTCAATCCACTAGTGGGCCTTTCCCACGATTATCCAACTCCGAGCGGCTCGAATCTAGCGAAATCAACTTCATGCATTAAATATAAAATATAGAAAGCAAATTCGAATAATAAAGTTAAGATATTTGCAAAGAATTAAAAACTCAACTCAAAAAGTCAAGCCCGGCTCGCGACCCGAAACCCGACCAAAACTACAAAATCCGGACATCCATTCGATAACGAGTCCAACCATACAAGAATTACTCAAAATTCTACTTCACATTGCCTTCGAAATCCCAAAATTTAGTCTAGGAAGTTTTTACAATTTTTCCCAAATTTTCAGCTCAAATCCCTAATTAGATGATGAAAATAGTAATAGATTCATGAAATATAGACCAATCCAGGTTAGGATCACTTACCCCAATAATTTCCTTGATGAGCCCTAGAAAAATTGCCTCACACCAAGTTCTCTAGGTCTAAAATATGAAAAATGAGATGAACCCTCATTTTTGAAATTATATTCTGCTGTCGAGGGATTTCTTCTTCGCTAACACAGAATGTGCCTCTCATTCGCGAAGCATAGAAATACCCAGCTGCTAAATTAACACTCCACGAATGTGAAACTCCTTGTGCAAACACAACACACTGCCTCCACAAGCTACGCCATCATGAAACAGTTCACGTGATCGCGATGAACAAAAATGCTTGGACCTTTAACCTTCTCTTCCTTCTTCGCGGACGCGGCCTCCTTCATGCATTCGTGATGCACTGAAAGGTAACCCCTCCATGATCGCAGACCTCTTCTCGCGATCTCATGGAACAAATTTCCCGCCAGTGCCAAATAGCTCTTCGCGATCGCGACTTCCCGCTCATGATCGCGTATAAGGAAACCAGTAGCCGCAGATTCAACAGTCTTCAAGGTTCTAGAATGTGCCAAACATGATCCGAATTACACCCTTAGGTTCCCGAGCTTCAACCAAGTATATCAACAAGTCCTAAAATATCATACGAACACGTTAGAAGCGTCAAATTACATCAAACAATACTAGAACCATGAATCACGCATCGATTCAAGCCTAAGGAACTTATGAACTTTTGAATTTCAAAGCTAATGTTGATTCGTACCAAAGAAGCTCGATTGACTTTAAATTTTTCACACAAGTCATAAATAACATGGCGAACCTATTCCAGCTTCCGAAATCGAAATCTGACCCCGACATCAATAAAGTCCACTCCCTATCAAACTTTCCAACCTCCCAAACCTTCAACTTTCTAACTTTCGCCAATTCACGCTGAAACAACCTATGGACGTCCAAATCAGCATCTGGACATGCTCTTAAGTCAAAAATCACCATATGGAGCTATTGAAACCATCAAGACTTCATTCCGGAGTCGTCTACATAAAAGTCAAACTACGGTAAACTCTTATAACTTAAACCTCCAACTTAGGGACTATGTGTCCCATTTCACTCCGAAACTCACCCGAACCAAAACCAAATACCGCGGCAAGTTACATAACCACAATATAACCTAGATGAGGTAATAAATAAGGAATCGGGGCTAAAATACTCAAAACGATCGGACGGGTCGATATACAAGGTTTGTCAAGGGTGTAGGCTTGCCGAAACTTGAAGACGAGACTTGATGTACCCGACTATTTCTATGTATAATTTTAAAACTAGTAGTTTTCGATTTGCATGAGAAAGAGATCGAGGACAAAACTGGTTCCACTGGGAGTGCCACTTTGCAATAAATTTGTGCAGAAAGTAAAATTGCAATCACAAATAATTATAAATAAAAAGGAATTTTATTGATAAACATTACGAGTTACAACTCTATTTATCTCTTGATTCTTCCCTCAAATTTGTTATCCGTAATTCGAGGGCTTTAGCATTGTATTTCTCGAATGTAGGATGATATGCATCTCCTTGATGTATTTGATGATCAAGAAGCATGTAACAACACTACATTCAGATCTTGAATGTTGCGAGAACTTTGAGCAAGACATATTTGACATGTCTTTGATCTCTTAATCAATATTCCAAGAGTTTTATGAAATTTCAGAGATCGTATATTCGATCTATTTGTTCATATTCCGAGAGTTTATGGAATTATTGAGATGATCTCTATTTTTGAGATCGTATATTTGATCTTTTTGTGCATATTTTGAGAGTTTATGAAATTGTTGAGATGATCTCAGTTTTCGATATATTGTTTTAAGGGAATATGTAACCCTTTTTATAGGAGTGACCTAGGATTATAGTAAAGTAGCCTCCAAGTTAGGGTTTTGGTAAAGTAGCCTCCAAGCAAGCCTAATAGATTCCTAGAATTTCAAAAGTCATCCTGTAGTATCTTGAATTTAAGATTTAGCTTGATGTGTTAAAATTTCGATATCTACAGGTACTTTTGAGTGTCAAACTACGAAAAAGGACAGTAAATATTCGGTTTATAATTTGAATATTATTTAAAAGAGAATAAATTTAATATTTATTATAAAAAATTAATTATTTTTTCTTCTTATTTAATTAGAATATAAAGTACAATGTAAAAATATATATTTAAAATTTAATCAATATAAAATATAGTTATCCAAAGCAATATTATTAGGTATTAAATATTACCTACAGTTTATATGATGAATTGAATATATTCCAATATAAATTAAAAATCTGCTTCATTACTCCCATATAAAAGGAAGATATCCATTTATAGTGGAATGACTATTTCAAAGAAAAATAGGAGAAGGAGAATAAAAATATAATAAAAATAAAAAATAAAAAGGACGGTTGAAATAAAAAATTTTAAATTAATGAAGGATAATTTGAAAATATAAATTTACTGTAAGGATAATTTTTTTTTTTCAAATAATTAATTTTCTACTTCTGTTTTTGTTTTTTGGAAGAAACTACAAACTGTTCGAAAACACTTCTTCATCTTGGCCAAACATATTAAATTTCTAAAAAAAGAAAAATACTTTTTCTGATTAAATTTTTTTTTTTTTACCTCTCAAAGCTTGCTTGGCCAAACAGTCTCTTAGTCTCCTAATATATGTTTGCGTGTAATCTAATGCTTGTCATGATATCGACCGAGAGAAACTTCTGTCATGTACATTATTTCAGACAATGCGCGAGAGGTCAACTAATATATTACAATAGCTCTATTCTCTCTTCTTTTTTTGCCAGCATAGTATTATGTAAGATAAACAATTTAATCAAAGCAGTTACAAAAGAAGGGCAAATAAATATCATTTATCTTAAATAAATAATAATAAAAAATATATAAGACACATGTCTTATATTAATTTATTTGATAAAAACATCAAATGCAGGTAGATTTTTCCTGTTGACGAATGAACTTTTCTAATGTTACTTTCTATATCTCGATCAACGATCAAATTAGAGTCAAAATGGTGTAAAGGTAACACATTGGCCTATTTTGACAATTATGTCTCTTTAATAAGTTGTGCCCACTAAGATAATCTACATTTATTCCTCTTCTACCATGTAACTCGATGTTTTCCTTTCTGACTTGAGTCATTTTTCTATACTTTCAAAAACGAAATATCGCGTAAAATGAGAAGAGAATGTTGTATTGGTTACAAAATGTCACGATTCAAACGTAGTTTATCGTGATAACGCCTAACGTGATACGAGGCAAGCCGACATTTCAAAACATTTCCAACACTTTTAAGTGAAAAATGAAATAACACTGGTTTAAATAATTAAAATTTTCATAAACTGGATAGAAAGTCAAAACTCAATATGAACGTTCCCAAAACCAGAGTGTCACTAAGTACATGAGCGTCTATACAACACGAGTCTGAAAATACTATCTATGAAAAACTGAAACTAAATACATAAAGCTGGATGATAGGGAGGGAGAGTCAAGGTCTGCGAACGCCGAGCAGCTACCTCGAAATCTCTAAATGATCAAGCTGCTCAGATAATCAACACCCACCGTGTCCGGTAACACCTGGATCTGCACACGGAGTGCACGGTGTAGCGTTAGTATAACCAACTCAATAATTAATAAGACTAACTATTGGACTGAAAGTAGTGACGAGCTCAGCAGGTACAATTCAATATAGAATTAATAGTATAGAAATGCAGGCATGTTTTCAAGTTCAACAGCTAAAAACTTAATACAAGTAAAATAGATCAACTTTGAATGATATGAGGGATATGACATTTCTATATCTACATGCCACTGTACATGCTGTATGTGGTACACTACAATGGAAGCCTCACGTACTCACACTCTCAGAGTACTCAATCACTCAATACAGTACGGGGCAGGTCTAGCCAAAGGAAGATCCATCCCTCAATATAAATGTATAGGGCAACTCCATACCCAGGGAACTCCATCCCAAATGTGAATATATAGGGAAATTCCATGCCTAGGGAAATTTATCCCAAATATAACATTCACTGCGCTCACTGTGAGGGTGTAGACTCCGAAAGGGCTCCTTCAGCGCAAGCATTATAATAAGCCAGGTCCAGGCATAAGTAAACAAAAAACATGCTGCGGCGTGCAGCCCGATCCTTAATATCCTCGCAATTAGGCCCTCGGCCTCACTCAGTCATCAATCTCTCCAGCCTCTCGGGCTCTCAATAATCATGATAAACAGCCCAAACAGCAATAATATAATGCATCAATAAAGAACAACATAAAGTGAGATGTAATATGCGAGTAAAAACTGTGACTGAGTACAGAGTGACAATTTAACAGATAATTCAACATGTAACATGACTTCTGGGGGTCCCTACAATATCAAAATATAGCCTAAGCATGATTTCTAACATGATTTGCAGTTCTTTATAACACATGGAGAATATACGTATATATACAAATTATTCAACTATACAGTTCCATGTAATTGACCGAGTCACAATTACTATGGTGGACGCCTACACGCCCCTTACCTAGCATGTGCATCACCTCAATACCAATTACATGACACAAAATTCGGGGTTTCATACCCTCAGAACAAAGTTTAGAACTGTTACTTACCTCAAACCGTGCAAATCCCTACTCCAACATGCCCTTGGCTCGCGAATCGGCCTCCAAATGCCTCGAATCTAGCCACAAATAGTTCGATGCAATCAACACGGGCTAAAGGAATCAATTCCATAAGAAAATACTAAGTTATTAATCAAAAATCAAAAAGTCGACTCAAAAGTCGGCCCCCAGGCCCACATCTCAGAATCCAATAAAAGTTACAAAATCCGGAAGCTCATTCAACCACGAGTCCAATCATACTAAATTTACCAAAATTCAATACCAAATCGACACCCAAATCTCCAATTTAACTCTCCAAATCCCTAGCCTCAATTCCCAAAATTACACCTCAAAAGCACATAATTTAGGTGGGAAATTCAATGGGGAAACAAAATTATTGAATAAATACCACAAGTAACTTACCTCAAGAAACCCCTCGAAACTCCTCTCAAAAATCACCTTAGACCAAGTTTGCAAAGTCCTAAATGAGAGAAATCACGAAACCCTTCGGATTTAAATGCTGCCCAGCTATCCCGCTTCTGCGGTCCATAAATCCGCTTTTGCGGTCAATAATCAGCATCTGCGGAGGTCACTTAAGGTCCAACCAACCACTTCTGCGGTCCCAATTCCCGCTCCTGCGGGTGTGCATCTATGCAAGTCCATCCGCTTCTGAGAACCAGCGACTCCAAGCCCTCTCCGCTCCTGCGATCAGCCTCCGCATATGCGAGATCGCAGGTGTGGAATTTTCTTTCGCACCTGCGCAAACCTTCTTTTCACCCAGAACCGCATCTGCGACCCTAGGGCCTCTTTTGCGGCTTCGCACCTGCGGCCATTGCCTTGCAGGTGCGGTCGCACCAGGCCAGAACATACCAATCTTCAAAAATTCTAAATATCCAATTCGATTGCGAGTCGAATCACTCCCGAGGCCCCCTGGATCTCAACCAAACATACGCACAAGTCCTAAAACACGATGCGAACTTAGTCAAACCCTCAAATCACATCAAACAACATCAAAAACATGAATTGCATCCCATTTCAAGCCTAATAAAAACGAAGGAATTCCAACTTCTACAAACGATGTCGAAACCTATCAAATCACGTCCAATTGACCTCAAATTTTGCATACACGTCACAAATGACACCACAGACCTACTCTAACTCCCGGAACCAAATTCCGAGACTGGTAACCACAAAGTGCACTCTCGGTCAAACTATAAATTTCCAACTTTTGCCATTTCAAACCTAATTCAACTTACAGACCTCCAAATTACAATCCAGACACGCTTCTAAGTCCAAAATCACCGAATGGAGCTAACGGAACCATCAAAATTCTATTTCGGAGTCATTTACACATAAGCCAACATCCGGTCAACCTTTTTAACTTAAGCTTTCAACCTCGAGACTAAGTGTCTCAATTTATTCCGAAACCTTTCTGGACCCGAACCAACTACCCCGGCAAGTCACATAACAATAATTAAGTAGGGAATGAACAGTAAATGGAGGAACGTGGCTACAACTCTCAAAATGACCGGCCAGGTGGTTACATCCTCCCCCTCTTAAACAAACGTTCGTCCTCGAACGTGTTTAGAAACATACCTGGAGTCTCAAATAGGCGTGGATATCTGCTACGCATCTCCCGCTCGGTCTCCAAGTAACCTCCTCAACTAGATGACCTCTCCACTACATTTGTACTGAAGCTATATCCTTGGACCTCAACTTTCGAACCTGCCGACCTAAAATGGCTACCGGCTCCATATCATGAGTTAAATCACCATGTGCTAAAATCTAAAACATGAGATGGATCGCTGACATACTTCCGGAGCATAGAAACATGAAATACTGGATGCACACTCGACAGATTAGGTGGCAAGGCAAGCTTGTAAGCCACCTCTCCAATCCTCTGAAGCACCTCAAACGACCCAATATACCGAGGGCTCAACTTGCCCTTCTTTTTGAACCTCATCACACCCTTCATGGGTGAAACCTTGAGCAGTACCTTCTCCCCAACCATGTAAGTAACATACTGAACCTTTCTATCGGTATAACTCTTTTGCCTAGACTGAGCCGTGCGAAGCCGATCCTGAATCAATTTAACCTTGTCCAAAGCATCCTGAACCAAGTCAGTACCCAATAGCCTAGCTTCCCTTGGCTCAAACCAAACCACCGGAGATCAACACTGTCTCTTGTAAAAGGCCTCATACGGAGCCATCTGAATGCTCGACTGGTAGCTGTAGTTATAGGCAAACTCCTCGAGCGGCAGAAATTGATCCCAAGAACCCCCGAAATCTATGACACAAACGTGTAACTTATCCTCCAATATCTGAATATTGGGCTCGGACTATCCGTCTGTCTGAGGGTAAAATGTTGTACTCAACACAACCTGGGAGCCCAACTCTCGCTGCACGGCTCTCCAAAAGTGCGATGTAAACTACGTGCCCGGATCTGAAATGATGGACACTGGCACACCATGAAGGAGAACAATGTCGCAGATGTAAATCTCAGCCAACCACTCTGAAGAATAAGTAGTCCCAACTGGAATAAAGTGCGCGGACTTGGTCAGCCGATCCATAATTACCCAAATAGCATCCAACTTCCTCGAAGTCCGTGGGAGTCCAATTACAGAATCCATGGTGATACGCTCCCATTTCCACTCCGGAATCTCAAGCCTTTGAAGATATCTACCTGGTCTCTGATGCTCATACTTTACCTTCTGACAGTTTAGGCACCGAGCTACAAACCCCACTATGTCCTTCTTTATTCTCCTCCACCAATTATGCTTCCACAAATCCTGGTACATCTTTGCGGCACCCGGATGAATGGAATATCGCAAATTGTGGGCCTCTTCAAGGATCAACTCACGTAACCCATCAACATTAGGCACACAAATCCGACCCTGCATCCTCAACACCCCATCATCCCCAATAGTAACATCTTTGGCATCCCCGTGCTGAACCGTGTCCTTAAGGATAAGAAAATGAGGATCATCATACTGGCGCTCTCTGATGCGATCATATGAGGAAGACTGAGAAACCACACAAGCTATAACCTGGATGGGATCCGAAATATCTAATCTCACGAACTGGTTGGCCAAGGCATGAACGTAAACCGCGGGCGGTCTCTCACCAACAGGAATGAATGCAAGGCTACCATACTTACCACCTTTCTACTCAAGGCATCGGCCACCACATTGGCCTTCCCGGGATGATACAAAATGGTAATATCATAGTCCTTTAGCACCTCTAACCATCTCTGCTGCCTAAAATTTAGATCCTTTTATTTGAACAAGTGCTGAAGACTCCGATGATCTCTAAATACCTCACAAGACACACCATAGAGATAGTGCCTCCAAATCTTCAATGCATGAACGATGACAGCCAACTCCAAATCATGAACATGGTAGTTCTTCTTATGGGGCTTCAACTGACGCGAACCATAAGCAATCACTCTACTTCCCTGCATCAAGACACACCCAATAATAATCTGAGAAGCATCACAATACACTGTATAAGAACCATAAGCTGAAGATAGAATTAGAACTGGAGCTGTGGTCAAGGCATTCTTGAGCTTCTGAAAGCTCTCCTCACACTCATCTGACCACCTTAAAGGAGAGCCCTTCTAGGTCAATTTGGTCAAAGGCGATGCAATAGATGAGAAACCCTCCACGAAGCGCGATAATAACCGACCAAGCTGAGGAAGCTCTGAATCTCCGTAGCTTCTTCTTCGGATCAACCTTAATCCCCTTACTGGACACCACGTGCCCCAAGATCGCCACTGAACTAAGCCAAAACTCACACTTGGAGAACTTGGCACAAAGCTTCTCCTCCCTCAGCCGCTATAGCACAATCCTCAAATGCTGGGCATGCTCTTCCTAGCTACGTGATTACACCAGGATATCATCAATGAACACGATAACAAACGAGTTGAGACAAGGCTAGAATACACTGTTCATTAGATGCATGAATGCTGCTGGGGCATTGGTCAGCCCAAAAGACATCACAAGGAACTCATAATGACCATAATGGGTCCTTAATGTTGTCTTTAGAATATCTGGGTCCTGAATCTTCAACTGATGATAGCAGACCTAAAATCAAACTTAGAGAACACCATCGCTCCCTGAAGCTGGTCAAATAGACCATCAATACGCGAGATAGGATGCTTGTTCTTGATTGTAAACTTGTTCAACTGCCTATAGTTGATGCACATCCGCATAGTACCATCCTTATTTTTCACAAAAAAAATTGGTGCACCCCAAGGCGACACGCTAGGCCTAATAAATCCCTCATCAAGAAGTTCCTAAAGCTTCTCCTTCAATTCTTTCAACTAAGTTGGCACCATACGGTACGGAGGAATAGAAATGGGCTGAGTGCGCGGCACCAAGTCAATACCAAAGTCAATATCCCTGTTTGGCGGCATGCCGACAAGTCTGCAGGAAACATATCCGAAAAATCTCGCACTATTGGAACATAGTCAATAGTAGGGGTATCAGCACCGACATCCCTCACAAAGGCCAAATATGACAGACATCACTTCCCAACTATCCGTTGGGCCTTCAAATATGAAATCACTCTGCTGGGAATATAGTCTAGAGAATCTCTCCACTCGATCCTTGGCAACCCCTGCATTGCCAACGTCACGGTCTTAACGTGACAATCCAGAATATCATGACATGGAGACAACCATTCCATACCCAAGATCACGTCGAAATCAACCACACTAAGCAATAAGAGATCAACTCTAGTCTCCAATCCCCCAATAGTCATTACACATGACCGATATACATGGTCCACAAAAATAGTATCGCCCACCGGCGTAGATACATGAATAGATAAAACTAAGGACTCATGAGGCATATCCAGATAACGAGCAAAATACGATGATACAAATACGAATAAGTGAAAGCAGGGTCAAATAATGCAGAAGCATCTCTATGGCATACTGGGACAATACCTGTGATCACTGTGTCTAAAGCAATGATATCTGGTCTGGTAGGAAGAGCATAGAATCAGGCTTGGCTGCCACCTGATCAGCCTCCCCCTTTAGGGCGACCCCTAGCTGCATGAGCCCTACCCTGAGCTGGGTGGGTGGGTGGTGAAGTAACTAGTGCTGAAGTTGTAGTATGACTCCTCTGCTGAGCTGGACCTCCCGAAAGGCGATGGCAATGTCTCTTCATGTGACCCAAATCCTCACACTAAAAAGAACCCTTCTCGACAATAGCGGCAAGTACTGAGGTGGACCTTGAGAACCAGAATGTCAGAAGAACCTGGTACAGACAAACCCAGAACTAATGGTGCATGAGATGAACTATGAGTTGGAAAAGCACTGAGAGATGACTGACCCCAACGAGCACCGTATGAACCATGGCTAGATGATGCACAACGGTGAACTGGACGAGCCATCTGAGTGGGCGTATAAGGATGACCCCTACTGTGGTAAGACTGTCCACCAGATGGAACACCATCGGGACCACCCGAACCTCGAGGCCTCTTGGCCTCCCTCTCCTTATGCTCCTGACTACGGACCATCTCTATCTGCCGAGCAATATCGACCACCTCATCGAAAGTAGCACCAGATACCCTTTCCCGAGTCATGAGCAACCATAATTGATATGTGAGACCATCAATGAACCTCCTAATCCTCTCCCTATCTGTGGGAACCAACCAAACTGCGTGACGAGCCAGCTCGGAAAACCTCATCTCGTACTGGGTCACAGACATGCTATCCTGACATAGCTGCTCAAAATGTCCGCACAGCTCCTCCCTACAAGATTGTGGCACAAACTTTTCCAAGAAGATAACGGAGAACTCACGCCATGTAAGTCGTGCTGCACCGACCGGTCTGCGCCCCTCATAAGCCTGCTGTGCGAAGAAATTGCTGGCACCTGTCCAAAAGGTCCTGGGCATCCTCAAACTCAGCCCCACTGAATGATGGAGCCTGGAGTCTACCAAATCTCTTTAGTCTCCTCTGCTCATCATCAGTCATAACGGCACCCACCTAGGACTAAGCAGCTGCAACCGGCTGGGCTGGTGTGTTTGAAGTCCCTGTATCATCTGCTCTGGAGTACGGGCGACGGGAGTCTGAGCACCTCCCCCGGCCTGAGAACAGGTTGCTGCGGCCGGAACAGAAACCCCTCGAGCAAGGCTGGTGCACACAGTCAAAATCTAAGCCAAAGCCTCTTGATGGCCTGGAATCACAATGGGCACAGCTGGAGCCTGAGCTGGCCCCACTGGCTCAATCATATCTAGTACCTACTCCTGAGCTGAAGCAATTGGTGGATCTGCAGGTGCTGCTCTAGTTGCTGTACGAGCTGCACCTCTGCCCCTACTGCGACCCCGACCTCTTGTGGCCCTAGCTGGTGGTACTGGTGGATGTCTGTCTTGACCGGTAGCACGTGTCCTCACCATCTGTGAGAGAATAGAATAACATAAATTGAGTGACCGGAATCAACAAATCCGCACGACAAAAATACAAGAATGTGATGTTTCCTAAGGGTTTGGCAGCCTCTCGAAGATAAGTACAGACCTCCCAATCCGTAAGACTCTACAAAACCTGCTCATCACTGGTGAGACCTATGTAATCTAGGCTTTGATACCAACTTGTTTTGACCCAAAACTTAGCCTGTCGTGATGGCGCCTAACGTGGTACCAGGCAAGCCGACACCTCAAAATATTTCCAACACATTTAAGTGAAAAATGAAATAACACAGGTTTAAATAATTAAAGCTTTCATAAACTGGATAGAAAGTCAAAACTCAATATGAACGTTCCTAAAACCAGGGTGTCACTGAGTACATAAATGTCTATACAACACAAGTCTGAAAATATTGTCTATGAAAAACTAAAACTAAATACATAAAGCTGAAAGATAGGGATGGAGATTCAAGGTCTACGAACGCCGGGAAGCTACCTTAAAATCTCCGAATGATCAAGCTACTCAGATAATCAACACCCACCGTGTCCGGTAGCACCTGGATCTGCACACGAACTGCAGGGTGTAGTGTCAGTACAACCAATTCAGTAAGTAACAAGACTGACTATTGGGCTGAAAGTAGTGACAATCTCAGCACCTTTCAATATAGAATTAACAATATAGAAATGTAGGCATGTTTTCGAGTTCAACAGATAAAAACTCAATATAAGTAAAATAGATCAACTCTGAATGATATGAGGGATATGCCATTTCTATATCTACATGCCACTGTACATGTTGTATGTGGTACACTACAACATGTCTAGCCAAGGGAAGATCCATCCCTCACGTGCTCACACTCTCAGAGTACTCAATCACTCAATACAGTACGGGGCAGGTCTAGCCAAGGAAAGATCCATCCCTCAATATAAATATATATAGCAACTCCATGCCTAGGGAACTCCATCCCAAATGTGAATATATAGGGAAACTCCATGTCCAAGGAAATCCATCCCAAATATAACATCCACTGCGCTCACTATGGGGGTGCAGACTCCGAAAGGGCTCTTTCAGCCCAAGCATTATAATAAGCTAGGTCCAGGCATAAGTTAATAAAAAC
Source organism: Nicotiana obtusifolia (assembly GCA_002018475.1). Taxonomy (NCBI): domain Eukaryota; kingdom Viridiplantae; phylum Streptophyta; class Magnoliopsida; order Solanales; family Solanaceae; genus Nicotiana; species Nicotiana obtusifolia. Next base: position 134,081 of record MCJB01027432.1, read on the forward strand.
ATATTACGGCGTGCAACCCGATCCCTTAATATCCTCACAATCAGGACCTTGGCCTCACTTAGTCATCAATCTCTCCAGCCTCTCGGGCTCTCAATAATCATGATAAATAGCCCAAACAATGATGATTTAATGCATCAATAAAGAACAACAGAGACTGAGAAGTAATATGCAAGTAAGAACTGTGATTGAGTACAGAGTGGCAATTTAACAGATAATTCAACATGTAACACGACCTCTAGGGGTTCCTATAGTATCAACATATAGCCTAAGCATGATTTCTAACATGATTTGCAGTTCAATTTCTATAACATATGGAGAATTACGGATAACAATAGATTATTCTACTATATTGTTCCATGGAATTTACCGAATCACAATTACTATGGTGCAAGCCCAGACGCCCGTCACCTACAGTGTGCGTCACCTCAACCCCAATCACATGACACAAAATTCGGGGTTTCATACCCTCAGAACCAAGTTTAGAACTGTTACTTACCTCAAATCGTATAAATCCCTACTCCAACACGTCTTTGCCTCGCAAATCAACTTCCAAATGCTTCGAATCTAGCCACAAACAGTTCGATACAATCAACACGGGCTAAAGGAATCAATTATATAAGAAAATATTAAGTTGTTAATCAAAAATCAAAAAGTCGACTCAAAAGCCAGCCCCCAGGCCCACGTCTCAAAATCCAATAAAAGTCACAAAATCCGGAAGCCCATTCAACCACGAGTCAACCATACCAAATTTACCAAAATCCCACACCAAATCGACACCTAAATCCCCAATTTAAACTCTCCAAATACCTAGCCTCATACCCCAAAATTACACCTCAAAACTATACAATTTAGGTGGGAAATTCATTAGAGGAAACACAATTGTTGAGTAAATTTAACCACAAGTCACTTACCTCAAGAAACCCCTCGAAAATCCTCTCAAAAATCGCCTAGGACCGAGTTTGCAAAGTCCAAAATGAGAGAAATCATAAAACCCTTCGGATTTAAGCACTGCCCAGCTATCCCGCTTCTGCGGTCAAAAAATCTGCTTATGCGGTACCGCTTTTGCGGTCAATAATCCGCATCTGCGGAGGTCACATAAGGACCGACCAACCGCTTCTGCGGTCCCAATTCCCGCTCCTGCGGGTGCACATCTACGCAAGTCTATCCGCTTCTGAGGACCAGTGACTCCAAGCCCTCTCCGCTCCTGTGACCAGCCTCCGCATCTGCGAAATCGCAGGTGTGGAATTTTTCCTCGCACCTATGCAAACCTTCTCTTCTCCCAAAACCGCATCTGTGACTCTAGGGCTGCTTCTGCGGCTCCGCACCTACGGCCATTCCCTTGCAGTTAGACCAGAACACACCTACCTTAAAAAATTTGAAAAATCCAATCCGATTTCGAGTTGAATCACTCTCGAGGCCTCCGGGACCTCAAGCAAACGTGCCCACAAGCCCTAAAACATGATGCAAACTTAGTCGTGCCCTCAAACCGCATCTAACAATGTGAAAAATACGAATCGCTCCCCAATTCAAGTCTAATGAAAACTAAGGAATTCCAACTTTTACAAACGATTTTGAAACCTATCAAAATCACGTCTGATTGACCTCAAAATTTGCACACACGTCACAAATGATACCATGGACCTACTCCAACTGCCGGAACCCCATCCCGAGCCCCGTAACCACAAATTTCACTCTCGGTCAAACTTATAAATTTCTAACTTTTGCCATTTCATGCCTGATTTAACTACGGACCTCCAAATCACAATCCCGATACGCTCCTAAGTCCAAAATCACCCAACGGAGAAAAAGGAACCATCAAAACTCCATTCCGGTGTCGTTTACACATAACTCAATATGCGGTCAACCTTTTCAACTTAAGCTTTCAACCTTGAGACTAAGTGTCTCAATTCATTCCGAAACATCTTTGGACCCGAACCAACTACCCCGGTAAGTCACATAATAACAATTAAGTAGAGAATGAACAGTAAATGGAGGAATAGGGGTACAACTCTCAAAACGACCGGCCAGTCGTTACACAAAAATTCTCATAGAAAGAAAATAAAATTATATAACGGAAAATTATAAGCTATGTCAGCTCATAAATAAATTAGTACAGAAATTAGCCAATTCATAAAATTAATCAATATTAATCAATTAGTTGTTTGTAGCCCAAAAAATAATCAAAATTTTTCTTTCTTTTGGGTGTGTATTATTGGATTAGATTGGATACATCTTAAGGAGTTTAAAATCTCAAATTTGGGATAACTTAGTTGAGTTTTCAGGTAATTTGAATTGAAAATTCGAAGTAGAATATGAACATGAAAAAAGATGATATGTGTATCACACTGTGTATCGTCTGCATTTCACACATGTATCATATTTGTATCAAATGTGTATCACATGTATATTGATGTATACCTGTGTGTGAGATATATGTGTTGCAGAATTTTTTGAACTCGATTTTAACTATGCATTTTGATACCAAATCACCTTCAATCTTTCTCAAATTTTATTTATTGATTCATCTATATGTTTTCAATGAATTTGAATCATACCCATTGTAAAAGGTCACTTTTTGCTTAGATTTTTGGAATCTTGTATTTTTTTTTTGTATTTCATCATTGTTTGCTACATTATCCATGAAATTTCCTTTTTGTCTTGTATCTAATTTTGTTGATCACGCTTAAAAATATAGAAAAAAAATCTTTGTGTGTGATTATTGGATAGAATGAATACTTATTTATTTGAGTTTTTAATATTTATATATGCTTGATTAGTTTGGTAAATCTATATTTAATGGTTGAAAGTTGGTAAGTTAGGACTTATTTGGAACATTTCAGTAAGACTCCCTTGTATAAATCAACCACAAATTACTATAACATGGACCAATAAACTTGAGATCCTCAAAAAAACTGGTGGATTTTGATTTAGTGGGCTTAGCACTTATCAACACATGAAAGTGGGCTTCAATGAATGCATAACCCACTCAAATATATTGCTTAATTAGCCAGATAAAAATAACGTGGGCTAGCAAGTTTTTAAGCCTGTAATTGAAAAATAACCGGAATTTGAAAAGTAAGTAAAACATATATATATATATATATTTAATGCGAAATAAAATCTGAACAATAAAATTCGATTAGGAGGCAAATCCACTTTACCCCCTTAAATTTTTAGGGTTGGGAAGCATACCTCATCTCGTTTTGAATGGAAAAGGGAACCCCCTTATGCAATTATTTTCCGGTGAGAATACCTTTTTTTTAGCAAAGAATTTTTCTCTCTCTCTCTATCCTTTCAAAGATAAAGTATAATATTTCATCCAAATCTATACTTGAGTTTCGTCTTTCTTTAAGATATTTTTCTATTATATTGAAGTTATATTAAGGTCATTGTTACATTTTTGCAATAAAGAAAAAACTCTTGTATATAAAATTCAAGAAATATGTTGAATGCACAACCACCATGATTGCTTTAGTATTTCAATTGGAAGGAAAAAAATAAACTGAATTAGTCAATTCTCTGACATATACAATTAGATGAAAGAATTGTTGCTATGAGTAAAAATTGTTTATGTATTTTCATGTATATTAAAATTATTATGCTAAAGCAATTATTGAAATTACTTATTGTAAAAATATCTTTATTAAACAAAAAGTATAGTTGATAAGGTCACATTTGAAAATTCAATATGGAGGCGTTTTAGCATTACATCATATCTTAAACTAGTAGGAAGAGGCTAAAGGGGTAGTCCAAAAATTATATAGATCCTAATTGTTGTCATGTGTAGAGCTTTTGGCTATAATGAAAGAATTTGATTATTTTAAAAATTATTTATTAAAAAAAAGAAAAGATCTTTATTCCAAAAAATATGTTTCACCTGAAAGCTATTGCACAAGGGGGTTCCCTTTTCCATTCAAAAGGTGAGGGGAGAAAGATATCATTTCCAACTATTAAAGGTTAAGGGGGTTGTCATGACCCAGTTTCTCCTATAGGCCGTGATGGCGCCCAACGTCGACGCTAGGCAAGCCAACGGTGAACTAACTATGTGATTACTCCTTTTCAATAAGTTTCCAAGTAATTAAATTTCATTTCTTAAGAGATTTAGGAAGTAGAAAGTTTAATAACACGAAAGCAACTGAGTGCAATCATAGATTTATAAGTACTCCAAAACCATAAATTCTACTAGAATGTGTGCCAAGACCTGGTGTCACAAGTGTATGAGCACTAGTAGAATATACAAAACTCTAACTATTGTCTGAAATAAAATAGACAATAAATAAGTACAAAAGAGAGGCTCTAGGTGCTGCAGAACGGCTCAGGAAGCAGCTCACCACTAGGCCTCAGGGTATCGGGTATGCGCGCCGGTGTGACCGCCAGATGCACCTGCCTCAGATCCTGAACAGTAAGTGCAGAAGTGTAGCGTGAGTACATAAATAACATGTATCCATTAAGTATCAAGTCTAACCTCGAAGAAGTAGTGACGAGGGGTCAACATCGACACTTACTATAGGCTAACAGTAAAGAAATACAGAAGTTCTAAATAAGCATGGGTTATGTAAATAACAATAATAACTCAATAACAAGCAGGAAGTAAATAATTCTTTCATACATGGTAAGTCCCATATAGATTCCTGTCTTATATAATTTTAGCCTCTCAAGCCATGAAACAATATCAAATATATATTAAACTCCGAGTGTTATCACGTACGACTATGCCGAGGTCGTACAACCCGATCTAGAATAATGTGTACACTGCCGAGGGTTGAGTGGCACGAACCATAGATGCATCTATCTACTACCGCGGCGTTCGGCCCGCTCCACAGGAAGAGATGATACTTTATAAACAACCGGTTTTAAGGGCTAATACAAGGCTAATGTACAACGACACACAATTTTTATTAACGATCAAGTAACCCGCCAAAACTCAAGTGAGTGAAATTCGGTCTTTTACAATTCCTCTATCAAGTTTTAATATAATTTAGGCACTTTAATTAACAAGTAGGGTTCAAACGTTACAAGTGTTTCATGATTCGGGTCCTAAACTACCCGGATATAAGCATAGTTAGTAGCTTCGCATGGACTCTCGTCACCTCGTGCGTATGTAGCCCCCACAATTAGAAGCAAATAGCAATTTAAATCACCTATGGGGTAAATTTCCTATTATAAGGTTAGACAAGAGACTTACCTTGTCTCAAAGCTTGCTTTCTGGCTTCAAAACGCCCTAAAGCCTCAACTCGGTGCCGAGCAATCCGAAACTAGTCAAATGTTGTATAAATTAATCAATATATGCTCAAAAGTTAATGATTTAGCTATTAGAGTAATTACCCAACCCAAATTGGAAGTTTCTTAAAATTCACCGTCGGGCCCATGTGCCTGGATTCCGAAAATTTTCAAAGAAAGTTGTTACCCATAACTTCACGAACTCAAATATGAATTTTTCACTCAATCCCACCACCATTTTCGTGGGTTAATCTCATTTTTATCAAAACCTAGGTTTTTTTTATCTAAACCCAAAATTCTCACAAATTTTTATGTTAAAATCCACCCATAATCTATGTATTTAACTTACATTGGATAGAAATTACTTACCTCAAATAGCTAGGTGGAAACCCCTCTCCAAAAGCTCCAAAATCGCCAAGAAAATGAAAGAAATGAGTCAAAACAATGGTCTACGTCCGTCTTAAACGACCTCACTGCCTTAAGTGATTTTGCTTCTGCGGACGGTCTCCCGCATATGCGGGACCGCTTTTGGGGAAACTAGGTCGCATCTGCGGTCAGGCCTGTCTAGCCTCCAAGTGCATCTGCGGTCGCTTCCTCGCAGAAGCGAGTCCGCTTTTGCGGAACATTCACCGCTTCTGCAGTCTACAGCCACGGTCCCAGGCCGCTCCTGTGATAGAAATCCCGCACCTGCGCCTTCGCAAGTGCGCCCTTGCCCCGCTTCTGTGACCATATGAAAGCCCACTCCCTTGTGCTTCTGCGGTCCTGGGCTCGCTTCTGCGGCAAAAAGCTCGCAGATGCGGGCACACCAGAACTAGTGCACCAGCAGCCCTTTGAGCTCAATATCGATACGTGCGTCATCAGGATGCACCCGAGGCCCCTCGAGGCTTCGTCCAAGCATACCAACAATTTCGTAAACATGAGACGGACTTGCTAGAACACTGAGAACGTGGAAAATAACACCGAAACTAAGAATCACACCCCAAACCAAATTGAATAACTTATGAACTTCAAGTTCTTCCAACTTTCTCCGAGCGCGCCGAGTCATACTTATACTACTCGGAATGACACCAAATTTTGCGTGCAAGTCTTAAATCACCACACGGAACTATTCCTAGGCTCAGAATCCCAAACAAACCTCGATAACACCAAAACCTACTCCAAACCAAATTTAAAGAACTTTTAAACCTTCAATAAGTCAACTTTCAACATTAAGCGCCGAAATGCTCCCGGGTCATCCAAAACCCGATCCGAACATACGATCAAGTCCATAATCGATATACGAACCTATTGGGACTGTCAAATCTCTGTTCCGAGGTCGTTTATTAAATATGTTGACACGAGTCAAACTTAGCCCTTTTTAGCCAACATTAAGGAACCAAATGTTCCGATTTCAACCCGAACCCTTTCAAATCCCTAACTAATCATCTCGCAAGTCATAAAACAATAAAAGCACACATGGGGAGTTTTTTTTTTAGGGGAACGAGGATCTAGAAAGAAAAATGACCGGTCGGGTCGTTACATTCTCCACCTATTAAACATAACGTTCATCCTCGAACGAGTCTTGAATCATACCTGTAGTGCTGAATAGGTGTGGATATCTGCTCCGCATGTCCTCCTCGGCCTCCCAAGTCACCTCCACGACTGGTTGGCCCCTAAATTCAACGTTTTATTGCAGAAATCTTCTTGGACCTCAACTGGTGAACCTATCTGTCAACAATGGAAACTGGCTCCTCCTCATAACCCAGGCTCTCATCTAGCTGAACCGTGCTGAAGTCTAACACATGCGACCTGTCGGTATGATACCTCTATAGGATAGACACATGGAAAACCGGATGAACTCCTGATAGAATGGAAGGCAAAGCAAGCTCATAAGTAACCTCCCCAAGTCGTCTCAACACTCCAAATGGACCTATAAACCTTGGACTCAACTTGCCCTTCTTCCTGAACCTCATGATTTCCTTCATCGGTGAGACTTTCAAGAGAACCTTCTCACCCACCATAAATGATAAATCACGCGCCTTCTGATCCGTGTAACTCTTCTGTTTGGACTGTTCTGTGCGAAGCCTATCCTGAATCAACTTTACCTTTTCCAAGGCATCTTTCACTAAATCAGTACCGTATAACGTAGCCTCACCGGGCTCAAACCATCCGATGGGAGAACTACCTCGCCGACCATATAAAGCCTCAAATGGAGCCATCTCGATGCTGGACAGATAACTGTTGTAAGCAAACTCAGCCAAAGGTAAGAATCGACCCCATTGCCCTCCGAAGTCAATCACACATGCTCTGACCATATCCTCTAAGATCTGAACTGTCTGCTCCGATTGCCCGTCGGTCTGCGGATGAAAGGCCATGCTGAGCTCAACCCGGGTCCCCAACTCACTCAATACTGCCCTCCAGAAATGCGAAGTAAACTGGGGGCCTCTATCTGATATAATGGAGACAGGCATACTGTGCAACCGAACAATCTCCTAAATGTAAATTTGAGCCAACCTCTCTGAAGAATACGTGGTAACAACCGGAATGAAGTGTGCCGACTTGGTCAACCTGTCAACAATGACCCAAACTGCATAACTTCCGCAAGGTCTGTGGCAATCTAACTACGAAGTCCATAGTAATGCGCTCCCATTTCCACTCAGGTATAGTCATCTACTAAAGTAGGCCACCTGGCCTCTGATGCTCATGCTTAACTTGTTGGCAATTAAGGCACCTTACTACATACTCAACTATGTCCTTGTTCATCCAACGCCACCAATTATGCTGCCTCAGGTCGCGATACATCTTTGTAGCACCTGGATGAATAGAATACCGAGAACTGTGTGCCTCCTCTAGGATCTTCTCCCTCAAGCCATCAACATTTGGAACACATAGGCGACGCTGGAGTCGCATAACACCATCCTCACCGATAGTAACCTCCTTGGCTCCAACTTGCAGTACCGTCTCTCTGAGAACCAATAAGTGCGGGTCATCAAACTGACGAGCCTTGATCTGCTCGAATAGTGAAGACTGGGCAACAACGCATGCAAGAACTCTGCCGGGCTTTGAAATATCCAACCTCACAAGTCTGTTTGCCAAGGACTGAATGTCCAAAGCTAGTGGCCTCCCCTCTGTTGAAATGAATGCCAAACTACCCATACTCTCCGCCTTCCTGCTAAAGGCATCCGCAACTATATTAGCCTTGCCCGGGTGATACATGATAGTAATATCATAACCCTTTAGTAAATCAAGCCGCCTGCGCTGCCTTAAACTGAGATCCCTCTGCTTGAACAAATGCTGTAAGCTGCGATGATCGGTGTAAACCTCATAGGACACCCCATAAAGATAATGCCTTCAAATCTTGAGAGCATGAACAATCGCAGCCAACTCCAAATTGTGTACATGGTAATTCTTCTCATGGGGCTTCAGCTGACGTGAAGCATATGCAATAACTCGCCCCTCCTACATCATTATACAACCCAAACAAACCGTGAAGCATCACAATACACAATATACATCCCTAAACTAGAAGGCAACACTAACACTGGTGCTGAAGTCAATGCGGTCTTGAGCTTCTGAAAGCTCGCCTCGCAATCATCGGAACATCGGAAAGTTGTACCCTTCTGGGTCAATCTAGTCAAAGGTGCTGCAATGGATGAGAAGCCTTACATAAACCGGCGATAATAACCCGCTAACCCCAAGAAACTCCTGATCTTAGTCGCCGTGGTAGGACGAGGCCATCTCTGAACTGCCTCGATCTTCTTGGGATCTACCTTAATACCCTCACCCGATAAAACATGTCCCAAGAATGCCACATAATCTAACTAGAACTCAGACTTGGAGAACTTAGCATATAGGTTCTGTTCCCACAAGTTGTGAAGCACCACTCTCAAATGCTGCTCGTGCTCCTCCATGCTATGCGAGTAGATGAAAATATCATTAATGAAGACAATGACAAACGAACCAATATATGACCTGAACACCCGGTTCATCAAATTCATAAACGTCGACTTCGCGTTAGTCAAACCGAAGCTTATCACTAGAAACTCATAATGGCCATATCTAGTCCGGAAGGCCATCGTCGGAACACCCGAATCCCAAATCTTCAGCTGATGGTACCTGATATCAAGTAGACCTTAGAGAACATCCTAGCATCCTGCAACTGGTCAAACAAATCATCAATACATGGCAATAGGTACTTGCTCTTAATGGTAACTTTGTTCAACTGGCGGTAATCAATGCACATCCGCATAGTCCCATCTTTCTTCTTCACAAATAACATTGGTGCACCCCAAGGCGACACACTCGGTCTGATGAACCCCTTTGCTAGCAACTCCTCAAGCTGTTTCTTCAACTCTACAACTCTTTTGGAGCCATGCGGTACGTTGGAATAGATTTAGGTTGGGTACTTGGAGCCAAATCAATAGAGAAATTAATATCGCGATCTAGTGGCATGCCTTGAAGATCAGAAGGAAAGACATCTGAGAACTCACGGACTACAGGTGCTGAATCAATCACTGGAGTCTCTATAATAGTATCTCGGACATAAGCTAGATAAGCCAAACAACCCTACTCGACCATGTGCCAGGCCTTCAGAAAAGAGATAACCCGACTAGATGCACTGATAGACGAACCCTTCCACTCCAATCTAGGAAACTCTGGTATCGCCAAGGTAACAGTCTTTGCATGGAAATCAAGGATAGCGTGATATGGAGATAACCAATCCATGCTCAGGATGACCTCAAAGTCGGTCAGATTGAGCAACAGAAGATCTGCTTGTGCTTCAAACCACATAAAGTAATAATGCAGGACTGTAGATCCGATCCACAACAACTGAATCGCCTACTGGTATGGACACATAAACAGGAGTACCCAAGGACTCATGAGGAACTCCTAGAAAATGAGCAAACAGAGATGAAATATATGAATATGTAGACCCTAGATCAAATAGTACCGAAGCATCCCTACGACAGACATAAATAATACCTGTGATTACGACATCTACGGCTACTGCATCTGGTCTGGCTGGAGTGCCTCCTAGTTGGCCTCTACCTCTAGGACGGGCCCTACCCACCTGCCCTCTGCCTCTGGGCGGTCGGACGGCTGGTGGGGCAGCTGGTGCTGAAATCCTAGGCTACTGACCTTGATGCACTGCCTTCCTCGCATCGAGGGGCAAAACCTCCGTACATGACTAGGGTCCCCGCACTCGAAATAACATCTTGGTACGGTGGACTGCTTACCTGAAGTCTGATTCTGATGGCCTGAATACCCACTGAAGGATCTCTGAATAGCTGGTAGGTGGTAGGAACTCTCTGGCATGGCGCTGAAGTAAGGTCGCACTGGAGCACCCCGAGGAGGCAGCGATGCTGGATATGTGGACCTGCTAGACTGAACTCTCACGAACTCATCCCTGCCCAAAGTTGGGGCACCATTAAACTCTCCAAAATATCAAAATCGCTTATCCCTCATCGCCTGCTCTCGATTTCGCTGATGGACACCGTCGATCCTCCGAGATATCTCCACAACTAGCCCCTTAGAAGTCTCTATCTTTACCTCTTGAGCCATGGTGGCTTGGATACCAGAGTGCAAACTGGAAACGAACCTCTGCAGTCTCTCTGCATTGGTAGGAAGTATCATAAGTGCATGACGAGACAACTTAGAGAATCTCGCCTCATTATCGGTCACCAACATCTAGCCCTACTGAAGCTGCTCAAATTGAAACCACAACTGTTCCCTTTGAGAGGGTGGAATATATCTGTCCAAGAAGAGGCGTGTGAATTGATCCCAAGTCATGGGAGGAGAACTTGCTTATCTGCCAAGAAGATAGGACTGCCACCATCTACGGGCCCTGCCCTCCAGCTGAAAGGTGGTAAACTCCACCCCGTGGGACTCCAATATCCTCATGTTATGCAATATGTCCCTGCACCGATCAATAAAATCCTGGGGGTCCTCATGTTTCTCACCCCCAAATCTTAGCATATCATCTTTGAATTCATCTGTAAGTTTACTAATTATGTCAATTGAAAAACACGAAGAGGATGTCTCATCTCCTGAAAATCTTAGCATCTTTTGCATATCAAAAATGACTCTTTCTTCATCTACTCTTAAGATTAGTTGTCCTTGATGGACATCTATGATTGCTCTTAATGTAGCAAGAAATAGTCTACCCAAAATTATTAGATTCATCGGGACATTTCTTCATTTCAAGTACTATAAAATCTATAGGGAAAATAAATTTATCTACTCTCACAAGCACATTTTCAATTATCCCCTTAGATTTTTTAGTACTTTGATCCGCAAACTGAAGAGAAACACCTATGTCTTTCATTTCGCCAAGATACAATCTTCGAAAGATTGAAAATGACATGAAATTTATTGAAGCTCCAGAATCACAAAGTGCTTTTTCAAAATATACTCCTCCCAAAGTGCATGGAATAGTAAAACTACCTGGATCGCCAAGCTTCTGTGGTAACTTATTTTTGAAGTATAACACTGCATTTTTCAGTAAGCATTACCACAAGAAATTCTTCTAATTTCCTTTTGCTTGACAAATTTTTTTAAAAAAATTGACATATGAAGGCATTTGCAATAAAGCATCAGTGAAAAGAATATTTATGTGAATCTATTTTAAAATCTCCAAAAATTTTGCAAATTGATTAGTTTGCTTTTCTCTTTTCATTTTTTGTAGAAAAGGAATTATCATAGAGAGATGAGTCATTTCATTTTTTTTTTCTTGACTTCTCTATCTTTTGATAGTTTAGGGGGTGTTTCGTATTTTTACCCATGTTTGCCTGTTGGTCAGCCTGATTCTTACCTTGTGTGTCTGCGTAGGATTCATCAAGATTATTACCTGACCGTAAGGTGATGGCCTTAAGGTGTTCTTTTGGGGTTTTATCTTTTATTTGTATTGCTTGGTAAGGGACCGTGAATCTTTTCTGACACAAGAGTTGCCAGTTGGCTTAACTGAACTTCCAGGTTTTTGAGGGCTGAATTGTGGCTTTCAATCTTTTCATCAGTCGTCGTAATGTACTTGTACAAAAGGTCATCAATATTTGAATGAGTTTGTTGAGGCCTTTGCTGATATGGGGCTACTTGTTGATAAGGTCTGAAATTCCTTTGCCAAGAATTTTGATTCTGGTGTCCCTGTAGACCCTGCACCCGTTACTTTTGGAAGCTTTGAGAGTTGTCAGTATCATTTGGGTTGCTCAATTGAAAACCTGGATATTTTTGTGCCATTGACTTCTGAAGGGATACTACTTGTAACTGATGATATTAACCTGCTCATCATTTTGGTTGATTGCTTGGCATTCATGGTTCATATGATTTCCTCCACACATGTCACAAGTCTCAGTCTGGCTTGGTTGTTGTGTATTCACTTAAAAAGATTCAAACCTTTATGCCAAGAAAACAATCTGTTATGTTAGTGTATTTAGAGCATCTACCTGATTTACCATAGCAACCTTCCTGATGATTACATGCTCAGATGGCCATTGGATGACATTCTCAGAAATCTCATTCAACAATTGCAATACTTCTTCTGTGAACTTGCCCATTAGGGAACCTCATGCATTTGCATCAATCACCTTTCTAGAAGAAGGTTTTAACCCGTGATAACATATGTTCAGGAATCCCATGATGTGGACATTTTCTCTGCATTGCTTTTAATCTTTCTCATACTTGATAAATCGATTCAGTGCCAGTCTGTGAAAAATTAGATATATCTTATCTTAACTTGTTATTTTAGCAGGAGAAAAATATTTGTTAAAAAATGCATGAGTCATCTGGTCACATGTGGTAATAGACCCTTGAGGCAAACTTCGCAACCAATTCTTGGCATCTCCTTTTGAAGAAAAAGGAAATAGCCTTAACTTGATAGCTTCAGGAGGTATTCCATTATACTTACCAATTTCAACAAGTTTCAGAAAATCAATCAAATCACTATGTGGATCTTCGCTTGAATCTCCTGTAAAAATACAAGATTGTTGAATTGTTTGAATCAGGCCAGTCCTAATTTCAAAGTTATTGGCTGCTACTGGCGGTTTCCTAACACTAGATTCACAGTTGAAGCAGTCAGATCTACCATAATCTTTTAGAATTTTATTTGTTGGTCTTGGCACCACTTCATCAAACTGCTCATCTTTGCAGACTTATGGTGATATTTCTTATGGGTTGTCATCATCACCTAATTGATGCACCATTCTGTTGCAGGTTACATTTTGAGAAGAAGATGCTTGTCATTTCCTGCGCAATCGAAAAGATCTTTCAATTTCAGGATCATAACTGACTTGCTCTTTTGTAGAAGAACGGGCCATAAACTACCTGGAATTATTAAAGTAAAGAAAATTAAACTCCTTTTTTTTTTTAAACTTAGTTCAAAGAAAAGAATAGTACTAAAATAAAATATTAGAAGTAAAATCAAAATAGTAATAGTAATTAATTAGTAGCATGTGGTAACAATAAATAACAATAGTAAACATGATTACAACGATGAAAGAATATTACTATATAATTATAATGGATATTATATATAATAAAGAGATGATAACAAATAACAGTAGGTTGTATTGCTAATGGAAACAAAATATTGTTATTATGATATAGGTAAAAACGATAGTATAAGTTTAATACTAATAGTTATAATACTATTTAGTTGATAGAGATAATACAAAAAAAAAAAAATAGTGATAATAGTCATAATAATAAGTTCTCAAACTAGTAACAAACCGACTAAGCTGAAGTAGATGTCTGCCAATCCCCGACAACAGCATCAAAAATTTGACAAGTGCCCAGAGTATATGAATTTTAAACTCGTACTCTGTTAAATTATAGTACAGAAAGATGTCGATCCCAAAGAGATTGGTTTATCTATTCTACAAATGGTTCTTTTTTTAATTACTATTTTGAGAGAATCAGAAAGGTTGAATAGAGAGTTAACTAGCAAATAATGATGAACAAACAGTAGAGAAAGTATATTTGTTTTTTACAAATATGATAAAGATGTTGGGATCCTGATTTCACTTGATAATTTCATTATAAAGCATATATTAATTTTTCAGTTTCTATTTCTCACAAAATGCATAAATGCCTCTCTCGATTACACTTATATATGAATACTTAAATTGAACAATTAACAACACTCCTCTCGGTTATACAAATTAATTATCAAGATAGTAGAGAACAATCGGCAAGAAGACCTCCTCAACACTTGAATTGGTGAAGTGACCTCTCATTTTTTTTCTTAAATTTTTTTGGGTTGGGAAATGGTTAAATGAGTGGGTTCGGGTGGATGGGTTCCTTTTAAAATTTTAAGAACTTATGGGTCATCTATAAGGATTAAAAAATATTACCTCTCTCTCATTTTACCTCCCAATTTTTCTCTCATCTGTCTACTCTCTCTTCTCTAAGGCACTCAACCCCATCGACCATGATGGTTTCCGGCGGGAAGGGGCTCAGAATGTGTCATTTTTGGTAAATTCAAAATTCTTCTTTTTTTCGTTTCATACTTTTTTTATTTCGGGTTTTGTAGGGTGATTCGTTCATATGCATATTCTAGATCGATTGGATTGTGTATAACCATATCTTATATGACGTAGGTGGTCATATTTGTATAATGACCTGACCGGTCGATTTGAGCAATTGCAATCCGTTCAGCTATTTGAAGTATTGAGTAGCTTCGTATGGTGTATTATAACTTGTGTGAATCGTCGGTTTTGATTTTCATGTTAATTGGAATTGATTGGGAGAAATATTCTCAACTAGGAAGCTTTAAGCTGGAAGAGTTGACCAAGTTTGATTTTTAAGTATTTGACCCCGGATCGGAGTTTTGATGGTTCCATTAGGTCTGGATGGTGATTTTGGACTTGGGTGTATGCCCGGATTTGCATTTGAATATTTCTAGAAGGTTTCGGCACTAATTCGCGAAAACTAGAAAATTTGAAGGTTTAGAATGTTCATAAGTTTGGCCTGGAGTTGACTTTGATGACATCGTATTCATATTGTGGTTCCGAGAATTGATATAGCTTTGTTATGTCATTTGGGACTTGTGTGCAAAATTTGAGTTCATTCCAAGTTGATTTGATATGGTTCGACACGAGTTTTGGAAGTTGACAGTTCATTAAGTTTTATTTGAGGTGCGATTCGTCGTTTTGATGTTGTTATGTGTGATTTGAGGCCTCGAGTAGGTCTGTGTTATGTTATGGGACTTGCTGGTATATCCGGACGGGGTCTCGAGTGGCTCGGATGAGTTTCGAACGAGGTTTAGATCATATTTGGACCATTTTGGCTAGGCTAGTTTGATAGGGGTTCTGGTGTGACCGTACCTGCGGATCTATGAGCGCAGGTGCGGAGCCGCAAAAGTGACAGAGGAGTCGCAGAAACGGAGAATGGAACTAGAGCAGGAGTCCGCAGATGCGGAGGACTCAACACATGGCGATGCGGGCTCTTGACCGCAGGAGCAGGACACGGCGCAAATGCGCGTACCTTGTCGCTAGGGCTGTATTGTGGTCCGGGCTCAGCCCGGGACCCGCCTGGGCCCGCGGGCCAAACAGGCCAAACGGGCCGGTCTCTAGTGGTGCAAAAGCCCATAGCGGGCCTGTCCGGATCAAATAGCCCAGGAGCCCAGGACCGTTTAGCCCGGGACCGGCAGGCAGGCCTGGGCCGGTTCAACCGGGCCAACCGGGCCCAACGGCTATTTTTTTAATTTTTTTTAAAGGGCCAACGGTTAGATTTTTAAAATCTAGCCGTTAGCCTTTAATTTTTAGCCGTTTGGAAGTTCAAAAAATAGCCATTTGGCCCCCAAACTTTATTTTAACCCCAAACGTTTTATAAATACACTTTTTCCCTATTCTCAACTATAAATACCCCCTCATTCTTTCATTTTTACTCACAAATTCATCAATCTCTCTCTAATTTTCTTCCATAATTGCTTACTTTATTATTGCAATTTCGTGAAAAATTGTGAAGTTGGTGAATTGAAGTATTCAAGTCTTCAAGTCTTCAACGATATTCAATTTTCAAGAAGTTATTCGTCAATTCGGTAAACTCGTTCTAACTCTTAAGTTTTAATATTATTATTTTGTTTGTTTTATTTAGTATAATTATAATTAATATAGACTTTTTTTTGAAAAAAATATTTGGTGGTAAGGGTAAGGGAAAATCTAAAATTGGCGAATCTAGTCGCCAAGCTACTACTCCTCCCCCTGTTACCCGTCCTCCTCCACCTGTTATTCTTGATAGTGATAACCTTTGTTTTCAATTTTCCGATAGTCAATTTTTCCATGATGTTGCACCAGGTCAACAATTAGATGAAGAAGTTATGAATGCTCTTTATCCTAATCAAACTATCTTTGAAAATGATGAGGAAAATGATGATTTAGATGAAACACAGCCGGATTTAGATGATACACCTACTAGTCCTGTTAATATCCCAGCTGATGCCCCGCCTGACCCTCCTGTAGTAACCCCTACTTTTAATAGAAAACCTTCTAAACGGCCCGAAACATCTCTTGTTTGACCCTTTTTTTACTCAACTAAGAGAACAAAATAAGGCTAAGTGTAAAACTTGTGGGTCTTTGATGGCTCATAAATATACTGGCAACCGTAGCGGTACGGGTAGTTTGACTAGACACATATTGAAACACCCTAGAGATAAAGCTAGATATTTACAAATGAAAGCTGCGGAAGAGGGGACAATGTAGATACTACGGTTCACCCTAGTACAGGTTCAAATCTAGTTCAACCGGGAATTAACATTGTTACCGGTGGCATTTTATATTACGTTCCAAATAAAGATCGTGAAGAATTGGCAAAAATGGTTACTGTTATGTGCTTACCCTATAGTTTTCCTTCTAACCCTCATTTTGTGCATTATATTAGAAGAGTTAATAATCCTACTTATAAAGGATGGCCTCGCGCAACCGTAAAGAGCGATATTTATAAATATAAACATGAATATGAACAATATTTGCGCTATTTATTTACTCATATAGATTGTCGCATTGCTATTACTACTGATATTGGTAGAAGTGGTAATGACTGTGATTATCTAACTATTACAAGTCATTGGATAGATGAGGAGTGGATAATGCAAAAGCGCATTATTGCTTATAGAATAATTAATTCACGCCACACAGGTAAGTTTATTGCTAACAAGTTGCAGATATTTGTAGATATTTTTGCATTAGAGATAAAATAATATCGGTTTCAATGGATAATGCTTCTAGTAACACTAATGCTATAGGCTTGATAACAACTACACTAAATCCTGCATTTAGTAATATTTTTCATGTTAGATATATTTGTCATATTTACCATTTAATCGTCGGTGATGGTATGAAAGTTTTAAATGTAGAAATTGAAAAGGTTAAAATGGCTCTTAATTGGCTTTTTTATTCAAACCGTAGAAGTAGACTTAGAGACTATTTTAAAAAATGTGATGAATTTGGCCTTAGAGAAAGAAAGGTTCCTAAACCTTGTCCGACTAGATGGAATTACATGTATGAAAGTTTAGTTATTGCATATGAATATAAAAACCCAATAAGCGCAACGTATAATGCTCGTGTAGGTGATAATGATGATGATGATGATGAGCACCTTAGAAATCAAGATTGGACTAATGTTAAAATGCTTGTAGACTTGTTAGAACAATTTCATGTTGCTACAAATGAATTATCTGGCCAATATTATCCTGCTATTTCTAACTGTTTAGTTTATATTGCATCACTTGCAGATTTATTTACTCAATTTTCAGAGGGTGGGTTAATTTATCAACAAGCTATTAATTCTATGAAAGCTAAGTTTAAAAAATATTTTTTCCATATCCCTCCTATTTTTGGTGTTGCTGCAGTGTTAAATCCTACAATGAAATTAGGAGGTCCTCACTTTTGGTATTCAAAAATTTATAACGCTTTATCACTTTCAGCTGAGGAATTTGCTAGACTTGGAGATGCAAAAGCCTCAATTAAAATAAATGCTCAAACAATTTATAATGCTTATCAACTTGCCTTAGATCATGCTAGACCAAATATTCCAACTCCTACTTCGTCTAGTTCGCAATCATCTAAAAGAACTGCAGGCCTAAAAGCCCTTAGTTCTTGGACGGAGTTCAGGGGTTCTCAAGGTGATAATATTGGTGATAGTTCACAACTAAATGAGCTTCAAGTTTATTTGTCGCAGGGACTTGAATCAGAGAAGTCCGACGGCTCCTTCGACGTTTTGGAATGGTGGAAGGACAAACAAAAACACTATCCGGATCTTTCAAGGATGACTCGAGATATATTAACCGTTCAAGCTTCAATGGTGGCATCGGAGAGCGCTTTCAGTCAAGCAAGACTTCAACTCGGTGATCATACACCGTCTAGAGGGAGATCTTGGAAAAATCAGTGCTCTTCGGAGATTGGATCCGTTCAGAAAGAAGCAATTTTGGACTTGCAGAATCACAACCGGATATAGACGAAGTGTCACGACCCTAACCCCGAACCCGGTCGTGATGGCGCCTCTCATGAAGACAAGGCCAGCCAATTCATCCAAATCTCATTTTTAATCAGTTAATTAACAATAAAACCATACAAGCATAGTATAAAAACAATCATTCGCGGAAAACATAGCTAACCATCTCGACTACAGCCCAAATCGGGGTGTCACAATATCATGAGCAACTAATGAATCCTAATAACAAGATTACTAATTACAATATCTGGCACAATTTTTGAAGAACATAGGAACAACAAGATGAAAGAGATACGGGGCTGCGGACGCCAACAGCTACCTCGTAGTCTCTGGATCACCGCCTGGACAGGAGGAATCAGTACTCCGGAGCGGAACCAACAATGCCTGAATCTGCACCCATGGTGCAGAGAGTAATGTGAGTACTCCAACTCAGTGAGCAATAAGCATAAATAACGACTGAAAGTAAGAAAACACACAAAGCACAATGCATTCTATAATGAAGCATTAACACATCATTCGCAAACAGTAAATCAGTGAAAAATGAAGTAAAATCTCCTTTCAACAGGTAAAAACATGTAATCTTTTAGGTAAATAATGTGAAGTAAAACATCGCCACTCGGGCCATATATATATATATCAACAAATCCGCCCCTCGGGCATTATCATAAAACCGTACCAGCCCCTCGGGCTCAAATCTCAGAACAATATCGGCCCCTTGGGCTATCACATAGAACAGTATCGGCCCCTCGGTCTATCACATAGTACAACATCAGCCCCTCGGGCTATATTTCACATCATAATGGGTACCCGCGCTCACTGGGGGTGTACAGACTCCGGGAGGGGCCCTTTACGGCCCAAGCGCAATATCAATCCACCTCGTGGCGCATATCTAGGCCCTGGGCCTCATATAAGTCACAAGCCACCTCGTAGCACATAATGTATCTCAGGCTCTCGGCCTCATATCACTCAGTAAAACCTCACATTTGGCCCTCGGCCGCACTCAGTTAGAAAAATCATCACAAGCCCCTCGGGCATAGTAAACAGTAGTCCTCAGCCCAAAAACATCATTTGAAATATTATTTAAGTCTCAAAACTGAGTAAAAGTGGCTGAGTTGTAAAATAGTGTAAACAACATGACTGAGTTTAAGTAATGAGTCAAAATAGTGAGGAAACAATGATAAAAATCCACGAAGGGTTCAAATAATTGGCACGAAGCCCAAATATGGCAATCAGCCCAATCATAATAATAACAAATAAATTTCAATCAAATACGCAGTAAAACCATCAATCGGGATGGACCCCAGTCACAATCCCTAGTAGTAAAAGGCCCCACGCTCATCATCGAGCGCGTGCCTCACCTCAATATAGCACTACGATGTACAATCCGAGGTTTCAAACCCTCAGAACATCATTTAAAATCACTACTCACCTCGAACCGGCTAAATCCCTAGTCTGCGACGCCTTTGCCCCTCGAATTGTCCTCCACGCGCGTCGAATCTACCCAAAATCAGAACTAATATGTCATTATATACTGAGGGAACAAAGCCCAAGCGAAACAATCGAAAAATACTAAGGAAAAATTACGAAATTAGCAAAACCCGAGCCTCGGGCCCACTTCTCGAAATTCAGTAATTTTTACATCAACGCGTTCCTTACCTCCTAACGAGTTCAACCATACAAAAATTATCAAATTCCGACAGTGGTTCGGCCTCCAAATGTTAAGTCTAAACTTAAGGATTTTCCACAATTTCTCCAACTTAAATTACCAATTTAACACTAAATATAGCGATATACTGGGGTAATTTGATCAAAGTTGAGTTAAGAACACCAACCCCGATGTTTCCAATTATGTTTAAGATGGCCGAAATCCCCTCTTTTAAGAATTTGTCCAAGAAAGTCCCCTTTGGATATATTTTTGAGGCTGATTTTGCTGTGATTTAGGGTGTTTTGGAGATGTTTCTCTTAGATGGTAACGACAGTGGGTTTTTGCATGGCCAGTGGGTACTGATTTCTATTTATAAAGGGTCGAAAATCGGGACAGAAATGCCTCTGTCGGATTTAAAATGCGACCGCATATCAGCCGCATATCCAACATGCGGTCCGCATCTTTGCTATGGCCATTGCAGATTGTAACCCTAGCCTTCACCGCAGTCCAATGTGAGGTATGGTTTGCGGTCCGCATGTCAAAAATGCGACCGCATTTTGAACGCATTTTTGATGTTGATTTTTGCCCAGAAATCTGTCTCGGTCTGCGGTTTCAGTGTGGTGGATATGCGGTCCGCATTGTGGAAATGCGACCGCATTTCTGACCGCATTCCTTGCGCAGAAATATGTCTAGGTCTGCGATGTGTGGTTTGCGGCCCGCATACAGGGTTTGCGATAGCATAGCCCGCTTTGCGATGCCTCTTTGTTCTTTTACAAAATTACCAACTTTTCTGGTTTTTCTGCATCTTCCAAGGACGAAATAGTCCGTTTAACCACCCTAAACTCACCCGAGGCCACTGGGGCCTCAACCAAATATGTCGACATATCCCATAGCATTATTTAAACTCGTTTCAACCTTCGGAACACTCAAAACAACCTCTCAACACCAAATTCGCGTCGTATTCAAGCCTAAAAGTTTTGGAGTCTTCTAAATTACTAATTTGATCAAAAACCCAATCAAACCATATCCGAATGACATGAAATTTTGCATACACATCCCAAATGACATAACAAAGCATAACAAGGAAGAAATGGGGAAAACGAGGCGGTAGCTCATGAGACGACTGGCCGGGTCGTCACATTCTCCCCCACTTAAACAAGCGTTCGTCCTCGAATGAGTCAAGAAACCTACCTGAAGCCTCAAATAGGTGAGGATATCTGCTCCGCATCTCTCGCTCGGTTTCCCAGGTAGCCTCCTCCACGGACCGACCTCTCCACTGCACTTTCACTGAGGCTATATCCTTTTACCTCAACTTCCAAACCTGACAACCAAAATCTCCACTGGCTCCACATCATAGGTCAAATCATCGTCCAACTGAATTGTGCTGAAGTCCAAGATATGAGACGGATCCCCAATATACTTTCGAAGCATAGAAACATGAAATATTAGGTGCACACTCGACAGGCTGGGTGGCAAAGCAAGCTCATAAGCCACCTCCCCAATTCTCTGAAGCACTTCAAATGGCCTAATAAACCGAGGACTCAATTTTCCTTTCTTCCCGAATCTCATAACACCCTTTATGGGCGAGACCTTAAGCAAGACCTTCACACCAACCATGTAGGACACATCTCGGACTTTCCTATCAGCATAACTCTTTTGCCTCGACTGCGCTGTACGGAGCCTCTCCTGGATTGTCTTCACCTTCTCTAGAGCATCCTGAACCAAGTCAATCCCCAATAGCCTAGCCTCGCCGGGCTCGAACCAACCAACCGGAGATCTACACCGCCTCCCATATAGAGCCTCATACGGAGCCATCTGAATACTCGACTGGTAGCTGTTGTTATAAGCAAACTCTGCAAGCGATAGAAACTCATCCCATGAACCTCCGAAATCAATAGCACATGCACATAACATGTCCTCCAGTATCTGGATGGTACGCTCGGACTGTCCATCCGTCAAGCTATGCTCAACTCCACCTGAGTACCCAACTCCCTCTGCACAGCTCTCCAAAACTGCAAGGTAAACTGAGTACCTCTATCTGAAATAATAGAAACTGGAACACCATGCAGCCGAACAATCTCTCGGATATAAATCCTTGCCAACCATTCTAAAGAATAGGTAGTACACACAGGAATGAAGTGCGCGGACTTGGTCAGCCGATCCACAATCACCCAAATGGCATCGAACTTCTTCAAAGTCCGTGGAAGTCCAACAACAAAGTCCATAGTAATCCGCTCCCACTTCCACTCGGGAATAGCCATCTGCTGAAGCAGGCCACCCAGTCTCTGATGCTCACATTTTACCTGTTGACAGTTGAGACATCGAGCTACGAGTCCCACAATATCTTTCTTCATTCTTTTCCACAAATAGTGTTGCCTCAAGTCCTGATACATATTTGCGGCACTCGGATGAATGTAATACCGCGAGCTATGGGCCTCCTCCAGAATCAACTCCCGAAGCCCATCCACATTGGGTACACAAATTCGGCGCTGCATCCTCAACACCCCATCATCGCCGATGGTGACATCTCTAGCATCGTTATGCTGAACTCTATCCCTAAGGACAAGCAAATGTGGATCGTCATACTGGCGCTCCCTAATGCGATCATATAAAGAAGACCGAGAAACCACACAAGCCAACACCCGGCTAGGTTCTGAAATGTCTAATCTCACAAACCTATTGGCCAAGGCTTGAACATCAACTGCAAGGGGTCTCTCCCCAACTGGAATATATGCTAAACTCCCCATACTCACTGCCTTTCGGCTCAAAGCATCGGCCACCACATTGGCCTTTCCCGGATGGTATAATATAGTGATATCGTAATCCTTGAGCAACTCCAACCATCTGCGCTGCCTCAAATTAAGTTCCTTTTGCTTGAACAAATGTTGGAGGCTGCAATGATCAGTAAACACCTCACAAGACACGCCATACAAGTAATGCCTCCAAATCTTCAGTGCATGGACTATGGCAGCCAGCTCCAAATCATGCACGGGGTAGTTCTTCTCATGGGGCTTCAACTGACGAGAAGCATAAGCAATGACTCTATCCTCCTGCATCAATACACAACCAAACCAACTCTTGAAACATCACAATACACAGTATATGCACCTGAAGCTGATGGCAAAACCAACACTGGAGCTGTGGTCAAGGCTGTCTTGAGCTTCTGAAAGCTCTCTTCGCACTCGTCCGACCATACAAAAGGATCACCCTTTTGGGTCAATTTGGTCAAGGGCGATGCAATGGATGAAAATCTCTAAATAAACCGGCGATAATAGCCTGCCAACCCAAGAAAGCTACGAATCTCTGTGGCTGAGGACGGTCTAGGCCAACTCTGAACCGCCTCTATCTTCTTCGGATCAACCTGTATACCTTCGCTGGACATTACGAGTTCCAAGAAAGCCACTAAACCGAGCCAACACTCACACATAGAGAATTTCGCATAGAGTTTCTCCTCCCTCAATCTCTGCAATACAATTCGCAAATACTCTGCGTGCTCCTCCTGACTACGCGAGTACACCAGAATATCATCAATGAATACAACTAAGAACGAGTCTAGATAAGGCCGAAATACATTGTTTCATCAACTGCATGAACGCTGCTGGGGCGTTGGTTAGCCCGAAAGACATAACAAGAAACTCATAGTGACCATATCTAGTCCGGAAAGCAGTCTTAAGAATATCTGAATCCCTGATCTTCAACTGGTGATATTCTGAACGGAGATCAATTTTGGAGAACACTCGTGCTCCCTGGAGCTGGACAAATAAATCATCAATGCGAGGAAAAGGATACTTGTTCTTGATTTTTACCTTGTTCAATTGCCTATAATCGATGCACATTCTCATCGTACCATCCTTCTTCTTCACAAACAGAACCGGTGCACCTCAAGCTGACACACTAGGTCCAATGAACCTCTTATCTAGGAGTTCCTGAAGTTTCTCCTTCAATTCTTTCAATTCTGCTGGCGCCATGCGATACGGTGTAATAGAGATGGGGATGTCAATACCAAAATCAATATCCCTGTCCGGTGGCATGCCCGGCAGGTCTGCGGGAAATACATCTGGAAAATCCCTCACAACTGGAACAGATTCAATGCTTGGAGTCTCAGCTCCAACATCCCTCACAAATGCTAGGTATGGAAGGCAACCCTTCCCAACCATACGCTGGGCCTTCAAGAATGATATCACTCTACTAGGAATGTAATCAGTCACACCACGCCACTCGATTCGCAGCACACCCGGCATAACCAAGGTGACTGTCTTAGCATGACAGTCTAGAATAGCACGGCACGGAGATAACCAATCCATGCCTAGAATGACATCGAAGTCCACCATTCTCAATAGCAATAGGTCCACTCGTGTATTCAGACCCCCAATAGTCATTACACATGACCGGTATGAAGCAAGAAACTCCTGGGGCATACCCAAATAATGAGCAAAATATGAGGATACATACGAATAGGTGGAACCGGGATCAAATAATATAGAGGCATCCTTGTGGCATACTAAAAAAATACCTGTAATGACGGCATCTGAAGCACTAGCATCTGTCCTGCCTGGAATAGCATAGAATCGAGCTTGGTCGACCTCCCCCTCTGGGGCGACCCCTGGCTGCCGAACCTCCACCCCTAGCTGGCTGGGTGGGTGGTAAAGTAACTGGAGCAAAAGTCGAGGGCTGACCCCTCTGCTGGGACGATCTAGCACCACGATGAGGACACTGCCTCCACATGTGGCCCATCTCGCCACACTCATAATAGCTCCCTGGTGCTGGAGAAGAGGAATGGAGGGAACCTCTCGCACCGGAGTGTCTAGAAGATGCATTCGGTGTAGAGGGACCCTGGGATGGCGGAGCACAAGCTGGAAGGGCGCTGAGTGATGACTGGCCCTGCTGCAACCCATGATAACCACGACCTGCAGATGCCCCACAGTACTCTGGACGGGCTGACTGAGCAGGCCTGAAGGAACGACCTCTACCCTGCTGAAACTGGCCCCTCGAAGGAGTGCCACTGTAACTACCCGATCCTCGAGGCCTCTTAGCCTCCCTCTCCTCTCGCTCCTGACGGCGAACCGTTTCATTCTCGCTAGCTATATCAACCACCTCCTCGAAAGTAGGACCCTATACTCTCTCTCAGGTCATAAGAATACAGAGATGATAGTTAAGGCCATCCACAAACCTCCTAATCCTTTCACGATCAGTCGGAACCATCCAAACAACATGACGAGCCAATTCAGAAAACCTTGACTCGTACTGCGACACAGTCATATCCCCCTGTCGCAGCCATTGAACTGTCTGCGCAGCTCCTCTCTGCGGAACTGCGGCACATACTTCTCTAAGAAAAGAGCGGAGAACTGCTGCCAAGTAAGGGGCGCTGCATCAACCGGTCTACGCCTCTCGTATGCTTCCCACCAAGTGAAGGCAGCTCCCGTAAACTGAAAGGTGGTGAATGCCACACCACTAGACTCAAGGATCCCGGCTGTCCGGAGTATCCGCTGACACTTGTCAAGAAAACCCTGGGCATCTTCTTCCTCAGCACCACTGAATGACGGAGGCTGGAGTCTGTCAAACCTCAAAAGATGACGCTGCTCATCATCTGGCATAACTGGTACCATGAACTCCTGGGCTGGTGCGACCGGCTGGGTGGAGGTGCCCCCGACATCTGAAGTCCATGCACTGCCTGCTCAGGTGTGCGAGCAGCGGGGGTCTGATTGCCTCCCCCAGCCTGTGAAGTAGCTGCTGCCGTGGTGGCTGAAACTACCTGAGCCAGGCCAGTGCAAACTGATAAGATCTAAGCCAAGGTCTCCTGAAGACCTGGAATCACGATGGGCAAAACTGGTGCATGAGCCGGTGCTACTGGAGCCTGATCCTGAGCTGGGGCAGCTGGCGGATTAACAGGTGCTGCCCTCGCTGCTCTGCCTCTGCCACGACCACGACCGCGTCCACGGCCTCTGGTGGCCTCAGTGGGTCACACTGGAGGTCGTCCACCTCGTCCGGTATCTCGCGTCCTCACCATCTGTGAGAGAATAGGATAACAGAAGTTTTTAGCACTCGGATCAACAAGTTCTCACGATAAGAATTTCAAGAATATGAAGTTTTCCTAAAAGGTTCTGCAGCCTCTCGAAGATAAATACGGACGTCTCCGTACCGATACGTGAGGCTCTACTAAACCCGCTCATGACTCGTGAGACCTATGTAACCTAGGCTCTGATACCAACCTATCACGACCCTAACCCCGAACCCGGTTGTGATGGCGCCTCTCGTGAAGACAAGGCCAGCCAATTCATCCAAATCTCATTTTTAATCAGTTAATTAACAAGAAAACATTACAAGCATAGTTTAAGAACAATCATTCGCGAAAAACATAGCTAACCATCCCGACTACAGCCCAAACCGGGGTGTCACCAGTCATGAGCAACTATGAACCCTAATAACAAGTCTGCTAATTACAAAATATGGCACGACTGTTTGGAATCATGACAACAACAAAATAAAAGAGATACGGGGCTGCGGACGCCAACAGCTACCTCGTAGTCTCTGAATCACCGCCTGGACGGGAGAAATCAGTACTCCAGAGCGGAACCAACAACGCCGGAATCTGCACACATGGTGCAGGGAGTAATGTGAGTACTCCAACTCAGTGAATAATAAATATAAATAATGACTGAAAGTAAGAAAACACACGAAGCACAAGGCATTCTATAAAGAGCATTAAAACATCATTTGCAAACAGTAAATCAGTGAGAAAACAAGTAAAATCACCTTTCAACAGGTAAAAACATGTAAACCTTTAGGTAAATAATGTGAAGAAAAACATCGCCCCTTGGGCTATATATATCAATGAATTCTCCCCTCGGGCAATATCATAAAACAGAACCAGCCTCTCGGGCTAAAATCTCAGAACAATATCGGCCCCTTGGGCTATCACATAGAATAGTATCGGCCCCTCGGGCTATCATATGGAACAGTATCGGCCCCTCGGGCTATCACATAGTACAACATCAGCCCCTCGGGCTATCACACAATACAACATCAGCCCCTCGAGCTATCACATAATACAATATCATCCCCTCGGGCTATATTTCACATCACAATGGGTACCCGCGCTCACTGGGGGTGTACAGACTCCGGGAGGGGCCCCTTACGACCCAAGCGCAATATCAAGCCACCTCGTGGCACATATCTAGGCCATCGGCCTCATATTAATCAAGCGACCTCGTGGCGTATATACAGTATCTCAGGCCCTCGGCCTCATATCAGTCACAAGCCACCTCGTGGCACATAAGGTATCTCAGGCCCTCGGCCTTATATCACTCAGTAAAACCTCACATCTAGCCCTCGGCCGCACTCAGACAGAAAAATCATCACAAGCCCCTCGGGCATAGCAAAACAGTAGTCCTCAGCCCAAAACATCGTTTGAAATATTATTTAAGTCTCAAAATTGAGTAAAAGTGGCTGAGTTGTAAAACAGTGTAAACAGCATGACTGAGTTCAAGTAATAGATCAAAATAGTGAGGAAAACAGTGATAAAAATTCCCGAAGGGTTCAAATAATTGGCACGAAGCCCAAATATGGCAATCAGTCCAATCATAATGATAACAAATAAGTTTCAGTCAAATACGCAGTAAAATCATCAATCGGGATGGATCCAGTCACAATCCCTAGTAGTAAAAGACCCCACGCTCATCATTGAGCGCGTGCCTCACCTCAATATAGCACTACGATGTGCAATCCGGGGTTTCAAGCCCTTAGAACATCATTTACAATCACTACTCACCTCGAACCAGCTAAATCCCTAGCCCGCGACGCCTTTGCCCTTCGAATTGGCCTCCACGCGCGTCGAATCTATCCAAAATCAGAACTAACATATCACAATATGCTGGGGTAACGAAGCTCAATCGAAACAAATCGGAAAATACCAAGAATTTACGAAATTAGCAAAATCCGAGCCCCGACCCACTTCTCTGAAACTCAGAAATTTTCACATCAACGGGTTCCTTACCTCCCAACGAGGTCAACCATACAAATATTAGCGAATTCCAATATCGGATCGACCTCCAAACCTTTAAATCTAAACTTAAGGATTTTTCACAGGTTTTCCAACTTTATTCACCAGTTAAATACTAAAATAGCGATATACTGGGGTAATTCGACCAAAGTTGAGTTAAGAACACTTACCCCGATGTTTCCCTTGAAATTCTCCCAAAATCGCCTCAAAATTAGCTTCAATTCGAGCTCTATAGCTCCAATTATATTTAGGATGGCCGAAATCCCCTCTTTTAAGAATTTGTCCAAAAAAGTCCCCTTTGGATATATTTTTTAGGTTGATTTTTGCTGTGATTTAGGGTGTTTTGGAGGTGTTTCTCTTAGATGGTGACGATAGTGGGTTTTGCATGGCCAATGGGCACTGGTTTCTATTTATAAAGGGTCAAAAATCGGGAATAAAACGCCCCAGTCGGGTTTAAAATGCGACCGCATACCCGCCGCATATCCAACATGCGG